>PVLA01001664.1:262313-334169 GCA_004027455.1 Hydrochoerus hydrochaeris
CAAAAGAGGACAGATCTAAGCAGATCAGAACAGAACAATGTAAGCAACACAGCACTTCACAACAAGACAATTGGATATTAACAGTAGCTATCATAATGTCTCTTTCTTTGAAATAGTTGAGCTTAGCTTTACACACAATAATGTCAAACATAACAAAATAGAATAAAACCACTCAAGAGAATGAAAGTATTGCAAGGCACTTTGAACCAAATAACTGAAGATGAACAATGGTTACTATATTATCTCATTTTCCATAAAAATTTTATTTATACTATTATACATATTAAAATCCAATAAGACACAACATGATAGAACCAGTGGTAATAGAAAAACAAGAGCATGGTAGGACTTCAGAGCAAGATGATATTAAATCAACAACGGCTGCCATATTGTCTTGCCTTCAAAGTAACTATTCATACATAATAAATCATTTTTAAAAATTAAAAGAAAAAAGCTCTTGGCAATTTAACTTGAGAGCATTAACACTGAGTAGTGTCATAGGGTCCAGTGCTGTGAAACAAGCAAGTTATTTCTACTCAGAAGGCTCTGGGTATGGCCAAATAATATACACTTTGAAGTCAGATAACCCTGGCTTTGAGGCCTTATCTCCCAGATGTGTGATTTGGGTCTTTCCTAAGCCTTATATTTTCCTCTGGGAAAAGGACAGGAGATTCTGAGTATATCTGTCTCATAGAATGTCATGAGAACTATACATGGAAAGCAGCTCATTCTGTATTGACCATAGTTGGTGCTCAGTTATGGTAATGTCTGTATTATCTCTTGTTATTGCTATTTGAGAGTTGTTGATGGCTCACAAACGTAATCCAGTATAAGCACTAAATGCTTTCAGACTTGACTGCCTGAAATAATAATAGTAATAACTAAGATTTATTAAGGATTTATCATGTACTAGCCACTGTGCTCTGTGCTATATGTGGCTTATCTCTTTTAAGCCACTTAATAACCCCATAATGTATTGGAGCCATGAGTCACTGTCTTCCATATCAGAGCACTCTCCCTCAAGTCAGTTAGGAAGTTGCAGATCAAGTACTGTTGCTTATCCAAATAAATAAAAGATTTATTTTTTTAAAAGTATCTGAAAAACCAGAGATGCTTCCCAGAAGTAACTTTGATAAGTAGCCAAGATTGCCAAGTGCCATCTGCCAGTGCCAGATAACTAAATGGGGCCAGAGACTTCTGTGCTTCTAAACTCACACCATTAGTGAGATCAGACTGAGTTCCAACTCTGCATGTACTCATACTCATTAGCAAGTAGAGTGAGCACACAGCCTTCACAGAATCAGAAGCCATAAGTCCCCAACTAGCACATAACTTCTGTGGCCCCATGGGCCTACCCACCGTGCTCCTGGCTGCCATCTGGGCACAGAGACAGCATGTGCAAGCCCCCTTACTGGGCCAGGTAAAGCTTCTCAGATCAGATTTAGACCCAGGGAAGTATGACAAATATGCACTTGGTGTCTGATAACTCTTGGGCAGACCCATCATGTGACCTTGTGTTTAAATGTTCAGCTTTTCTCTCTGTGCCCTTTTTAAAGAGCAGTGATCTTATTTCCCTGGGAGATAAAGTAATGAAGATAATACCTTTTGGGAAACCCTAAATGAAACTAATTCCAAAGTGCAAAACTACTGTGCTTGGTTATTACTTGGTTATGATTTGAGTTAAAAAATAGCAGCACTGGATGGCCATACTGGTTCAGGCCAGTCTTCCAGAAAACTGAGCCCCAGAGCTCAAGTAATACAGCCTGATTAATTTTAGAACACTGTGAAGAAACCAAAGAACAAAAATAAATATTTTCCAGGCTAAAGTCTTGTTAGAATGCCCTTACTGAATAGATAAAAGTTTCCTCTTGATTCCAGGCTTAAACCTTGGTTTTATAAAGACATAGACACTAATTTGTCTAAATAATTACTAAGCTTAGCACTTTCTGTATAGCAAGGGAAAGAGGAGAAAATACCAGAAACTCCAACTGAAGCCTGAATTTAAAAGATTTCACTAGACATTGGATTTATTTGTAAAACTTTTAAATCATTTTCCATAACTTGTTTCTAGTGTCACAGCTACCTTTTTAATTTGGGAAAAATTGCAAACTGTTTGGTCTAATAATTTTCCAAACCATTTCTCTCTTTTCTGATTTCTAAGCCTACTCAGAGTCTATAGTAGTTACTGCCAACACTAGTTACATATTAGAATCTTTGAAGGTAGGACCCAGGCATCAGAAACTTTCTAATAACCCAGGTGATAATAATGTACATTTCTAGCTGAGAATCATCAGTCTCTAGGCTCTTGGAGGGTGTCTTAGCCACTTTCCTTTCTCTGACACACAATATAATGGCAACATAAAAAGAGATATTTATTTATTTATTTTGGGGTTTTTTTGAGACAGGGCCTCACTATGTAGCTCAGGCTGGTCTTGAACTCAAAGTGATCCTTCTGTCTTTTCCTCCCAGGTGCTGGGATTACAGGCATGCACCACCACACCTGACTATAGAGAGATTGTTTTAGCTCACTCTTTCAACCATGGTCACAGCTGGCTGCAGGGCAGAAATAGGATGTCAGAGGAAAATGTGGCCAACCCATGGAAACCAGGAAGGAAGACAAAAAGGGATGGGGGAGAGTGAGAAAACAGGACAAGAGCATACCCTTCCTAAGAATCAAAGGGGGGGAAATATCTCATGGAAAAGGAGAGGGGGGAAAGGAAAAGAAAAGAAAAAATATCTAAATGTGTATATGTACACTTAAGAAATCTAAGATGATTGTGCTCCAAATTCTAATAGTTCTTGAAACAAAAGAGTTAACATCATAGGATTGGATCAATTTTGCATGTTTGTGTCTGGTGATCTGAGGAACTCTTTCGAAGATTACTATGTAAAATAACAACCTTAGTTATGTTCCTGCCACCTTGTTTTAAAGGCCCATATTGTCATTGTTTTGGGTTCTTTGCTATTGTTATTTGTCTTGTTTCTTGTCTTTCTAGTAATTTGTTTTGTTTTGTTTTTCCCTCTAATACAGAAAGGATGGATGTACATGCAGAGTCTTATACATGCCTAGAACTTCTCCTAAACAGTTTATAAGAACCGATTGTATTATGTGCAATGATATGTATGAACAGCTACTTTGAGGAAAAAGAAACATTATGATATCCATTTCTGATTTCCTATCATCATGCCATGAAATCCAGTAATGCTTCTATTCTTTGTTCAGAGTGGTGTTAGTCTGTTTTATATTATTTAATTTCAACATACGGGAAGGTATAGACAGCTGTTTTGAAGAGAACAAGAGACATTATGGTAGCCATTGTTGATTTTCCTATTGTCTGGTTTCGAATGCCTGTAATGCCTTCATTATTCTGTTCTGATCAGTTTTATACTATTTTGTTTT
Organism: Hydrochoerus hydrochaeris; assembly: GCA_004027455.1. NCBI lineage: Eukaryota > Metazoa > Chordata > Mammalia > Rodentia > Hydrochaeridae > Hydrochoerus > Hydrochoerus hydrochaeris. The sequence continues at coordinate 265,714 of PVLA01001664.1, forward strand.
GTATGAATTCATTGTGTGTGAAGATACAGACAACTATTTAGAAGAAAACAAGAGACATTATAGTAGCCACTGCTGATCTCCTGACATCTTGCTTTGAAATCCTGTGTCACTTACATTGTTTTCTTCTGATCTGCTTTGCATTGTTTTGTTATGTTTTGTTTTACCCTCTTTAAAATAAAAAATGTTTTTTTTTAAAAAAGAGAATACCCTTCCAGCTCACACCCCCAATGACCCTCCTCCAAGAAGGCCTTACCTTCTTACAGCAAGTCAGCTGTAGCACCCTCATGATTCAGTTTCCCTGCAGAGTCCTACCTCTCAATATATGAGGCTTTTGGGAAGCATTTAAATCTTAACCATAACAGATGCATAGAAATGGCTGAAACCAGACGAGAGGAGCTTGTTGAAATGATTTCTAGGCATCAGATCTCTCTAGCACAGGCATTTCTTCTCAGCTGGGGAGACCTACTCCAACTGCCCCATCTGGCAACTCCCTCCATGGTGATCCCTGCAGTTTCTCTAAAGCCCTAGCACATGTCTGAGTCACAAAATATGCAAACAGTGAGCAGGTGTCACATGTTAGTAGAAAAGTAGATATGTCAGATCAGTACAGTACATCCTCTAGATGTCTACCTGGAAGATGTCTGGTCTACCTGGAAGCTAGGATTTTTGACCTATAAATATCAGTTATTATTGGTTATTTTTCTTGTTTTGTGGTTTTCTAGTTGAGATTTACGTCTTTATCAACTTTTTCTCCTAGAATCCAAGCTTGTCCTAGATTTATATTTCAGTCAAGGGAAAGTTCTCTTGATACAGATAGGAAAGATGTCACAGTGTGTGTAGGTTTCAGGTAAATGTGATTCATAGTGTCAGAGCTGCCCTTTAAAGGAAAAAAATTTGGCAAGTGAGGGTGGGATGGATTAGAAGAAAAGCAGAACAAATGGAAACAGATCTGCATTAATATTCAGATCATGCCTACTCCAATGTCAGTGTTTGTAGGTGGTGTTAGTACATGTAGTATTGGGTGATGGGAGTTGTGCACCCTCTCATTTTTCACTTTAATTGCCTGCCTGAAAAGATCCTGACAGCTTCAAAGGTTACCACTGGTTGCATTGTTCAGAACTCAGAAGTAATATGCATGTGCGAGTTGCTTCATTATTGCCCACTAATAACCAGTTCTGGAGAAAGTCTTAAAGCGACCAAAGGAGCCATAATTTGACATGATAGTTTTGTCCTAACCATCCCAATGTAGAGTTACCCATTGACAGTATGCTGATGTAGTTGTATTTTACTTTTTCTTTCCATGAGTTTAATATGATAAATTTTTAGAGTTTTTTACATCTAGAAAAACAAAGCAAGATATGAAATCATGTTTCTTGTTAGACTGTTTAGTCCAACATTATAAACTAGCATTGTGGTTGTTTTATGTTTTGATTAAATTTGGTATGAGTTAAAATTACTGAGAAACTCTCAAGTAACAATGGCTTAAGTAGAAGAGAATTTATTTCTCTTAATTTTCAAAATGTCTAACGGTGGTCTGGTCAGGAGCAGTATGTGCTTCACATGATCAGCCATCCAACTTCCTATTACATTGCTTTGGCATGTAGGACTTCCATTCCCAGGATTATCCTATATCCAAAGTAGATGTAAGATCTCTAATGACACTTTCAACTATCCTAAAGGAAAATTACCATTTAAAAAAAAAAAAAAAGGTACATGTCTTTAAGGAGGTTTCTTTGAAGCCCTGCCTACATCCTGCTGGCCAGAATTTAGTCACATGGGTGTACCTGGATTAAAGAATGCTGGGAAATGTAGTTTTTAGGCTAGGCAGCCATGTTCCTAAGCATTATAGGGAAGGATGTGAGTTTTTCAATTTTTCAGTACATCATCTTGCAATTGACTGTAAAATGAAGATAATCCACAGATCTCAGTTTCAGAACATTTTATTAATTGAAGAACTGAGGAGTATCTATACTGAACACATTACTAATTTAGTCCTCATATTCATTCTAGAGTAAAAATACTATACTTATTAACATTTTACAAGTGAGAAAAACCTGAGACTTAAAGAAATTACACAGTTACTATTGAACTGAGGCAATCTGACTTCTGTGAAATGGCACTATTACCCTAAGCAAGGATAAGAAATAAGAACAAGGGATCTATGGAGAGATGGTTTCTCAGAATGGGCTTTGGGAATTCAGGTACCAGACTGACTAAAACACTGAATGCAGGGCCCACTTTGATCCAGTCTCTTCATTCCCACCTTTTGCATTAATTTCCTTATGAAATGCACCATTCATTAAGTTTAAAAATGCAAGTAAATCTCAAGCTTTTCTTTATCCTAGGAGCAATCCCTGGGCCAAGGAAGTTCTCAACTGATAGTTGACTGAGTTATGTGATAACCTAGTCTTTAAAAAGGGCCAGTGAGCTTTTATTGTGATTGTTGTTTTGCTTTGCAGCTCATGATCTGCTTCAGTTGCCTGTTGGAATGTGTGGTGTTCTGATGGGATTCTTCAGCACTTCAGTTCCTATCTGCATCATGGGTCCTTTATCTCACCTTACTCTAAGGCCCTGACATCTTAGTTCTGCAAACTGTCATACCACACATCAGAACCAGACCTCATTTTCTTGTCTGTCAAACTCCTTTTACTTTCTAGTTCTTTATTTTTCATAATGAGATACTCAGATTTATGACATAAGAAAAATCTTTTTTACTTTCACCAAATATTTTCTGAATCCCAAGTTCTTTCCCATTCTCCATATCACTTCCAGTTATTTACTAAGACATGGACCATCTCAACTCTGCGCCTTCACTGGCACTGTGTTGCCTACGGAATTAAGGCTGAGCTCTCTGACAGAACTTCAGGACTTCCATGTTATGGCCTCTGCATCTCAGGCCTTTCTCAGAGAAGACACCCTGCACTTCTTGCCAGTCTCTGCTCTGTTCTACTTCTGCTTACCTGCTCAAACCATTTCCTATTCACACCTTTCTCTTACCTCTTCTGATTGAGATCTAGTTCAAGACTCTTGTTAAATTTTCTTTCAAGAACTATCCCTGGTTCTCAGAGAATTGTGGGGTGTGTGTGTGTGTGTGTGTGTGTGTGTGTGTGTACATTCATGAAGGACTAAGAGGGACCTAATTTAGGGTCTTAGTCCACTTTGAAAGAACTTTATTGTTTAGTCCCAGGGACTGAAGACCAGTCCAGTCTCCAGTAGTGCTGTGTACAGGCTGTACACATCACAAGCCTACCTAGAAAGCACAATGTTCTCTGGGAGGTTCTTTTATAAGGGTAACAGAGTTAGAGCTTGGGTAGATTAGTAAACTGAAGAGCATAGGCTGATAGATCATATTCATAGATATAGGGCCACATAATTTATACTTAGAGAAAAGAGCAACCACTCATTAATGAATTTGATGAGTTGGTTAACAGAAAGCACACTAGTTTGAAGAGTCTGTTTCTGATAACTTTAACCCTTTGGCCATGCCAGAAATAAAGAAGGCTGCAACATGCTATTTCTTTATACATTAGCCTCCTAGAGCATTGTCCAAACAGTTCCTGATTGAATCATGTTTGTTCATTCACTTGTGACAGGAAAACTCAGGCTGTGAATGTGAAAATGAATGCTTATTTTAATAGATGATGTTATTGTGTTGCACAGTGTCCCCAATTTTTAGATATTTAACTCATAAAGTTTATGGCAACACTTAACTGCATCTGGATTTCACATTGAATTTGGGAATGCAAGAAACTCACTGAAATCTGACTTCCCTGTAATGGAAATTATGGCTTGGTAAAAGTTTCAAGTGGCTTGTCTATAAACTAAGGAAAAGATGATCTACTTAAAGACTGATTACATGCAATTGTAGGAATTTTTTTCCTAAGGCAAACACAAAAAGAAATATTTATTTCAATGGTTGAAGTAAACTAACCATGATTAAAAGTTGGTCTTTATAAATTGTTGGTTCAACAATTTCATTCTTAAAAGTAGAGTAGAAATTGCAACAAAACTGTGCTGGGCTTTTAAGAAAGCTATAAAAATTATTGGTATGGAATCCAGTGTTACAACTGATAGTAGTAAGGAATCGACTTCAGAGGAAGAGCCATCTTTGCAGTGGTTGTAATGCTGCCCCATTACCACTTAGGATGCAGGCCCTGGCCCTGCTGCTACTGAATTTGGATTAAGGAGGCATGCCACGTGACCTCCCAGGCTTCTGTTTATTCGGTTTATTGCTTATACCTACCTTTCTCCTTCCTTCTTTGCTTCTTCTCTTCCTTCTTTCCTGCCCTCTTCATTTGTTTATTTTGGTGTCTCTCATTCATCTTCAAGACTTTTCCTCCAATGTCTAGTGATCATTCCTTGACCATTCTTAGCTCATATTTAAGACCAAGGCAATCAATAGCAGAAAAGGAATCTTTGAATGAAGATGTGGATAATTTATTTTTTGTTGTTGTTTTGTTTTTGTTTGGGGAGATTGTTGTTTGTTTGTTTGTTTGTTTTTGAGACAGGGTCTCGCTGTATAGTCCAGGCTGGCGGCATACTCACGGTGATCCTCCTACTTCAACCTCCCAAGTGTTAAAATTACAAACGTACACCACCACACCTGGTGTGTGGATAGTTTCTTGATCATGTACTTTAACTGTAGGAAGATCATTTAATTAGGGAATCACCAGATGTTAGCAGCTGGCAGTCTTTTCTCTGTGCCCACTTTACTGAATCAGAGATGAGGCGTCCTGATGGGCTGCCATTGTTCTTGGGAGCCATGGAATAGGCACATTGTACTGTATGTAACCTCTGATTTCATCTCTGTACTCTCCCTTTCCCTCCTCCCCTGCTGTGCTTGGTGTCCTGCCTCAGTGTCCCTGGATAATAAACATTCTAAATGGTTTTCAGACTTCTTCCTGTTTTATGCCATAGAAGGTATCTCTAAACCCAGGGTGTCAAGTCAGGGCTTTTGCAAGGGGGTTCAGCTCTGCCTCTGGGCCTTCCTTACTGTTAGTATATGAGATTTGAACTATCTACACTCTAAGCTTCTTTATATTCCTGTATGGATTTTCCCTGTTCCAAAATACTGGTTGAAATGACTTATCTACTACACGTCTTCTGTCTTTTTTTCTATCCTTGGTGAGTTCTTTCCTTCCTTCCTTCCTTCCTTCCTTCCTTCCTTCCTTCCTTCCTTCCTTCTTTCCTTCCTTCCACTTTAATGAGACTAGGAATGGTGAAAGAAACATACTCTTAATGAATCTATCATGTTTATCCCAAACCTTTCAATATCTCAACATAAAATTAATTGATCAGCATATCCATTCAACAATTATTTTGCATCTCCTAAATCCCAAGCACTGACCTGAGTGCTGGAAAGATAAAAATTCAGTGGATAAAGCACAGTAGTGGTGGCAGAAAGGAAATGGTGCTGAATAAGGAAGAGATGTGACAAACTCCACCCAGGATGCTGTGAAAAGCTATACTGAACAAACTCTAAAGCCCTGCAGCTTTATAAATTCAACAGCTGGGGGAAGACCACACCCATTAGTTATTATTGAAATCATTAAAGGGTTCCAAAGACAAAGACTACTCTAGCTCAGATCTTCAAAATTGCTCATCTGGCTGGGTGGGCATTTGCTTCGCCAGGGTCTTGCAGCACTGCAAATCCCCTATGCATTTCCACCCACATCCTCACAGACCCACCACGATTGCTATGCATACTTAGAGAAGAACTGGTGTTTGGGGAATACAGAATTAGAAGGCCTCTCAAGAAATGTACTATGTTTTCCTGTCTTCCTTTCCACTCTTGTCTCCCAGCCCGCAGATTCTCATTGCCCAAAGAGGCCTGGTTCATTTTGTTGAGGGTCAGTGCAGCTGGTTTCTGAGTTTTATAAATTATAAGTGGTTCCAGGTATATAAAATCCCAGTAAGGTGGACTTGCTAAAGCCATTGGCTAAAACCGGTGATCTCATTAATTATTCTTGGCTGACCCATCACATAACATAAGAGTTTTTGTGGAGGACCGAAGAGTACACTACAAAAGGCTACTTATTAGAAATGTTGCAAACTAGACCCTTGGTTACCATTCATTTCCAGTGCTAGAGATATAACACAGTGGATGAACATGAGCCTCATGGATTGAACAGGGTGGTCTGTGGTGTCTAGCTTTCCTTGATCACCTAGAATTCCAGTTCCTAATGAAAGGGGTTCTGAATGTTGCTTTCCTAGTTTCTGCTATCCTTACTTTTTGTTGCTGCCTGAGGAGCAGTGGGAGCTAGTGCTGTGACAGCAGAGCCTTTTGAAATTCATTTGAGTCTATAAAACCATGACTCCTTATAATCATATGACCTATAGGTTTGTACTCGTACCTGAGTTTGGTGTTAATAGCTGAGTCCTTACAGAGCTGTAAGTCCAGAATATTGCCTCCAGGGTAATAGTGACAGAAGGCACATTGCCATCTATTTAGTGGATGCTCTTTTACAAACTTTGAAGTAAGCTGATAGATTTTTATCACTTGAGTACTTTCAAATACATTTTAATGTTTGAATTCTTTAGCCTTCAGTCAATTTGAAGTCTATGCACAGGCAAGGAAGAGAGTGAGTAGGGTGGCTTAAAGCAGAAACGGTGGCAGAATTTCTGTCAGTGCTGTTCAGCTTTTCTCTGCATGCTGGAAAATTTTGAGTGCATCTGCCTGTCATTTCAGAGTGATATAAAAGTGGTAGAGTGGTATTCTTGTGGCTGTGAATAGCCACATTATAGAAACTGCCAAATTTCCAGCTTAAGGAACATCAGCTGGCTATGAAAAATCCAAGTGTTTCTATCCACTGACCACTGACTAAAGTGAATTCTCTCTGTAGACAACTATAATCAATGTTCCAGTTCCACATTTTACTGGAACAAACAGGCTAGAGAAATACCTGGAGACATAAATGTTTTGGCTATTTTATTTCTTATGAAATTCCTTGTTGTAATAACTTACCATATGCAGAAAATTTCCTCAATGATATTGACAGCACAATATAAGGACATTTTTCATTGAATTCAGTATTATCCAGGAAATAGTGAGACTATCTAGTTCAGCCTGATAATGTTCCCTCTGTCTTTTTAAACCTCACAAGGAGAATGTCACTGTGTGGTACCTTGGGAAACGGTCCTACTGTGAAAATCCTAATCTGTCTCTCAAACAGATCCTTCCTGTAGAGAATGTTTAGTATCAGGCAGTTACAGTTCTATCAGGAGGGAGAAATAATAAAGGCAGCTGTTATATTTTTACTGAATATGAAGAGCTCAAGAGTGTAATTAAATCTATAAAATGGTGAGTCATGATCACCACACAGCAGCCCGCCAGGAAGTGAGTGACGGAATTGATGTTTATTTGAGACCAGCAGTTGATGTAGTTGCTCTTGTAGCTCTTGTGCTGCCTCTTCTTACTGTGGGCACCAAGTGCCTCATTTCATTTGAAAAACTCAAAGATTTAGTGAATGTTCTAAAGGTCCTCTAACGAAACATTTAACCTGAAAAAGAAGATTTAGGCCTGGTGGATATCTGTCTGGAAGTTCTTCTGTTTTATTGGTTATCAACATCTGCATTATAGAGAAAAAGCTAAATTCTAAAGTGCTTCTAGGTAATCTTTTTCGTTAAGGAGAAGGTAACATTTGAAAAATTCCAGAAATCTGTCTCTCACTTATGATTTGAGAATTTGTGAGCATAAATCTAGCATATATTATGGAATATGGTAAAGCAGTAGTAAGAAAAGAAAATAAAATTTCAAATCTTGCTTTGCAATAGAATCTTGAACATTCTTGATTCTTCATGAAATAAGATTATGATGTAATTTTGTGAATGTTAAGGCCTTACACCATTTATTTGAGCATCAGAGAACTTAATATAAAGTTCAAAATTTTATATAAAGTATTTCTTTTTCCTTTCTCGAAGACTTACTAGAGATTTTTGCATTACTCAGTTTTCCTTTACTGTGACATAATAATTGAGATAATCTATAAGGAGAAAATGTTTGTTTTGGCCCACGGTTTCAGAAGTTTAAGTCTGTAGTCATTTGGATCTGTTGCCTTTAGGTCTGTGGTGAGGCAGAAGATAATGGAAGGGGGCACATGACAAAGAATGCTGTTTACCTCACCTAGCCTGGAAGCCCAGAAGGGAGGGACACACCTCTCAGTGACCTAACCGTCTTCCAGAGGTCCCCCCTCCTAAAGGTTTCTTCCCAGTACCACCACAGGCCAAGAACCAAGCCTTTAAGATAGGGGCCTGTGGGAATCATTCGCAATCCAAAGTATAAAAACAAAGTAAAGTAAATGTATGCATATATATATAGAGAGAGAGAGACAGAGACATACAGAGAAACAGAAAGAGTAAAATATGTATACACACTGCAGGAAAAGAAAAATATGATGTTTTTCAACAGTTACCCACGTATGGGGGACCCTAGAAGATGTCATATATCACAGAAAACCCACTGCACTGCCAACCCTTAGAGAAGAAATTGAAAATGCATTTGCAGTGGTTTCAGTGGCCAAGGTTACCCAATCAGCAGTTCACCATACTAATAAATATCTGAAAGCTAATGGCTACCACTTTAGGTACCTGTTTTAATTATAGAAGCCCGAAATAACTTGTATTAACCTAATGATGTCTCAAAAAGTTTAGTATTAAAATATTTATACCAATTCTTCTTCTCTTTTTGGCAGATTCACTATATATATATATATATATATATATATATATATATATGCACACATACACACCAATAAAAGAGAAAGGTAAAATAATCAATGTAATTTAGAAAAGTAATGGATATTAAATACTTTAGAAATTATATAATTTGAGGAGCTGAGTGTATTTCTCAGTAGTAGAGTGCTTACTTAGTATGCACTTAATATGTATGTGGCCCTGTATTCTATCCTCAACACAAAAAAGAAGAAAAAGGATGAGAATGGGGGAAGGTAGGAGGGGAAAGGAAGAGGGTGAGGAGAAGAAGAAAAAGGGAAAAAAAGAAAATTATTAATTTGAGAATTAAATCTTTAGAAGATAGTTTGTGAGAAAACAGACTGGAAGTCAGTTACAAGAACAAAGACAAAAGTTATAAACATATTTATTGGCTTTTTAAACTTTTCACACTTTTATTTACAAATTTTAGGCTCAGAATGGTGCTCTTTTCCTTCAAAATAATATGCCTTCTGAAGTCATGGCATAGTACATCCTTTGAAGAAACAAGTTCAAGCTCTTGTCTGAAAAGCAGAACTCCTCAGTTGTTAATATTTAAACTTGAAGTAGACCATTTTGTGAGCAATTATCTCCAAGGAGGATTGCAATCATTGCTTTGTTCTTATCTTCTTCCTCATTTTCTTGGGTTTTATCTCCAGTCTTTTGTGTCTTACCTCATTAAGCCCCTGGAAAGGCCCTGCAGGATTACCATGTCGGTCCCCATGTGCAACCCTGGCCTGCCCAGCATGCCAGTGGACCATTTCTCTGGACAAAAGGCCTTTCCCTATTGAGCATAGTTCCACTAACTCCTCTCCAGCGAGTGCATGCCTTAGAAAAAGATAGATGCACACTGAGATTACAGCAAATTTAGATGAGTGTAAGGGACATGTTTGAAAACTAAGTTTCCCTCAAAGAGTGCTTTCCTCCATTTACAGAATGGCTTGCTTTATCCCCACACCTGTGATGGAAGAGCAGCATCCATTGCATAAGTAATTGTCATAAGACAGAGGAAATGCTGAGTTACTGATCTGTTCTCACTTGTGCTGCCAAAACTTGGAGACCCGACTTGATGGAGCCATTCAGAGAATCTTTGTCTCTTGTTTCAGAATTTGGCTTTCAAGGACTTGTAATGGCAAAGAACCAAGAAAGCAGGATTTCTGAATAGTGTGTCCCTGAAATTCTTGGCATTGGAAAAACAATAAAATGAACATGAGATTCTTAATTTTAACACTAAGAATAACACTGGCCCTGCTGTGCAGTTTTAGTCTTTAGTCTGGGAGACAGAAGCATTGTAAATGAATTTCTATGCTATCATTTTTGCCACTGTGTTCTCTGCCATTCTGTCTGCCTCCTTTCCCTGTCACCCATTACTGCCCTTTGGAGTTAGTGCGTGTATCTCACATCTACTATATGCAGCAAACACTTTCTGCGTAAAGGTGCTTGAAACAATATCTGTCATGACATCAAAAGAGGTGTTACTGCCTATTGCAGCTGGAAGGCATCTAATGTGATGGTTTAGACAGAGTTACAATGAAAAGGAATCTGTGGGAAATGTCTGAACCTTTTTCTGAGAAAACAACAATGTGTAGTCACTTTCTTCCATTTATGCTGATATTATGTAAACATTGTTTTTGCATATATTTATGCAATTTCTTCATCCGATAAGCTTGAGATTGTTTCTGGTTGTGAGAAGTACATTCTTGGTGCTGTGCTAGAGAAACACCATTATGAAGCGTTGCTATGGTGTTGAATTCTGCCTCTTTGAAGGGAAAACCCGTCTGGTGAATGTGCTGTTTGTTGACTCTGAACCAGTATGAGAATTTCTGATTCAGAGTCTAGAAAAGTTATAATAAACTCATTATACATTTTAAAAGGAGAAGAAGTACCCTCCAGAATATGAATCCAAACTCAGAAAAGTGTTCAGTGAACAAGAACAATACTCAGTAGATTTTCGAATTGATGGAGCTTTCCAATGGAAACTAATTTGTTCCAGCATTGAAGTGAACATAATTAACAGAGACTCTCTTTCTTAGGCCGATTAACCACTGAAAACCATGCCAACATTGTAACTGTAAGCAGTGAAAACCAATATTTATGAGGGGGATTGTGCGAGAGTTTGTGTGACAGATGGGCATTTTATCACTGTTGATGTTTGGAATTCCCTTGAAAAGTAATGTAATATCTTGTTATTTATGAATGAATGAACAAATGTGCTTGCAGAGTTTTCTTTAAAAAGAGGTATTCTAAATTAATCTTTTTCTCTATTTATCCTCTGTTACTTTAAGTTAGGTAAGCTCATATATTCTGATGCAAAACTTGAAAAATCATAATTGTGTTTTTATTGCAGATACAGATCCACGTGTTTTAGAAAAACAAGAATTACAGCAGCCAACCTATGTTGCTCTCAGTTACATTAATAGGTAAGCCACATTCAGAATTTATAGCAACCTCATCTGCCACTATTTACTTTTGAAATGTATCTTTTAAAAGAGTAGAAAAATGCTTCGTTGAGATTTTTTAAAAGTAGCCTCTGTATGAAATATTCTAGTTTCTCTGTTGGGAAGATGAAGAATTGTCTTCTGTGCATATGGCTGAAAACATGACTGATTTATAAGCTTGTTCTGGAAGTATTTTGTATGCATCGTTAGAATGCACTCTTTCAACTTCATAAGACAGTGTAGGAGATTAATGGATTTATGTTTGAGTGAACCTTTTAAATCCTGGGGTGAAGAGTAACTTTATGAATTCAAAACATGGTTGGATATCAAAAAATAACAAATTGAAATAATTTAATTTCAGAAGGTTACTTAGTAGCAGATCATCTTTTAGTAAAAACATTCTCAGCAACTAAACCCATCTGTGTAGGATAACATGTGAAATAGCTTTTATTTATACTGAACACATGAGCCCAACTTTGGAGAACAATTTTGAACTTGATATATCAAGTCTGAAAGAAGAGTTAGTGTTTCAGCCAACTCAAATAATTAAGGAGACAGTAATTTTTTGGAGAAACATTGAATTCACTATAGGTTAAGAAAACATACACTCCCAAGCAAAGAAAAAAAAAAGTAAAACCAAAACTAGTTTTTAATGAAAATGAGAAACTCTGCTCATAACTCAGGGCATAATTTCTAGTGATTGTCCCCTTTATATAAGGTGAAGATTGTTTCCAATCTCTCGATACCAGGGTCTGATGTTCATGATCGAAAGTGGAAACCAAGGAATAAATTATCTGTACTGTTTCATTTTAGTGCTGTTTTAGGAAACTTATTCATTCTTGCCCAATTAAAGATGTGAATTAGTCACTTATTTCAAGTTTAAGTTCAATCAGTTTCAAGTTCTATGAAGCATATTTCAAAAGGGTGCATTAATATAAGCATCTATTTGTATATCTCTTTTGCATTTTGTCTTCCTAAGAAGTGAGATAGGATATCAATAGTTTTTCATTACCTGTAACTTCTGACATATGCTAAGTTGAAAACCTTCAAAATCACATTAAATACAAAGGAAGATGTACATGCTAATTGAGTTTTTCACAGAACCTAAGTCATTTCCAGTAATTAACAGGGGTTTTGAAAACTTTAATTATATATAACTTATATGAGTTAATATTAATATTAGCCTTCTAATATTGGAGAACAAGGTGAATAGGCATACATAACAATTATGTTTAGTAAGACTTAATAAATTGAAACTACTGTGATTTGGGTAAAATGTCACCTATGTATATACAGATTCATATGACACTAACTCTTACCACTTTAAACATGTCTTTGTAGTTGATTTGCTTAGGCCTGTGTCTAGACCAGAATATCATATTAGACCTAGTTTTTTTTCCCCTCAATTCTTTTTTAATCCAGCCCAGACCCTTTGATGAAATGACTTGCTAAAGAGATGGACCAGTTGTCTCAAAAATGCTACCACCCAGTCTAGATCTTCCCTTGGCTGTTTCTCCAAGGTACCATGTGTTGGGTTCCTGTGTCTCCTATGTTTGTTCCAAACTGGAAGTGAGATCTAAAAAAGATAGGCTTTGATCTGGACACATCACTATGTTTAGAGGCCAAGGGAAATAATTTAGCAAGTCAAGTCCTAGGTGGCAGAGCAGAGGAATATGTAGGAGATCTGTAACTATATTACTAATGATCCTACAGTGAAGGGAAGGATTGTGTGGGAAAGGTTACTAACTGCTGATACAGGATCACTTTGTGGAGATACTACCACATACACAGTATGGTAATTAACATGCAATGAACATTTTAGACATTTGAAAATAGTAAATAAAAACCTGATAAACAAGACATAGGCCCAAGCAACTGACAACTGCATCTAATCAGAGTGGAAAGATATACTAAGAGATATACCTTGGGTGGAAGAAGAGACACACAGAAACAAAATTTAGATGTGTGAATTCAAGAAGAGATTGTCAAGAACTAAGTAAAGTGGAAAAATAAAAGCTTGCCATCAATATCTTGACTACAGCAAAAGAGGGTGCTATTTTTAAAAATGAGACTTCTCTTTTCTTAGATTTCAAAGAGAAATATATTCTAATTCTGCTGAGCAGAGAAAACTGGAAATGAATTAATATTTCTCTGTTCAAATACCTGTTAATACAACCCTGATAGACATTTGAGCATCTCAAAATCAAGAGAAAACCTTCTTTGCCAGTGACATTGACTAACTAATCAGCAGAGAGGTCTGATCCTTAACATGGAACTTGCCTTTTGGACTATTTTTGAAACAGAAAAAGTAGTAGGTCAGTAGAAATCATTGCATTTATTTAGCTTGTTTTAAACTGTTTTATACTTTTTTTTTTTTTTTCGAGACAAGGTCTCACTGTATAAACACATGGTGATCCTCCTACCTCAGCCTCCCAACTTCTGGGATTATAGGTGTGTGCCATCACACCTAACAAGGTTATAGTCTTTAATAATGTGCTGAGCATAATAGACACTTATAAATAGATAGAGAAAAATCATTTTTTCCTTTAAAAGCAAGTCTGTTTAATGAATGGCTTTGTGGAAGTCAGCTGGATTTTGGATTTTGCATTCAATCTGCTACATTACTTTGTGTCTTATCGCCTCTGGAAAACTTCACACTTAATAGAAAAATGGAGGTAGGAGGTAAATAATAGTACCCAGGAAGTACTGGGGTTTAGACATAACCAGCTAGGTTCTAAAATCTAACCACTGTACAGCTAAACTTGTTTGGCTACCAGAGTTAAGTACATAGTAAGAAAAGTAAGAGGAGAATTTGGAAGGCTGACATTGAAAAAATAGGATAGCACAGCTGGGCAGAGGGGACAAAGACAAAAATAATACAGAATAATGATCATGCCCTAGATAATCAGAGATTAGAAACCCAAAACAGTGAAACAATAGGAAACAACAGAAGCTACAAACACTATGAGAGAGGTGACCAGGAACACTGTATGATGTTTTGCTACCGTAAAATTGGATTGAGTGTGCAAAGTGAATGCTAGCCTCAGCTACAATGGGGAAGGACTTCTTATCATCTGGAACCAATAGAAAATAAAAGGCAGAGGGCAGTGAATACAGAGGATCATCCTCCATCATTATTCACCAATAAGGCAGGCATGGGCTACGTGATCTACCTGCTAAAGTCAGGTGAGTCTCCATAGGAGAACTGCATAGAGGCCGTTTGTGGACCAGGGGTAGAGAGAAGAGGGCCACACCAGGAAGCAAGCCCAATCTGGGACCCAGCACCATGCACGGGCTGCCACTGGACTGGGACAGCCAGACCCCAGTCCCTTCCAGCACATGGGCTGGCAAACAAGAAGTACCAACCCATCCACCCACCCCACTTCACCCCACTCCTACTGTAAGTGACCAGCCTATCTGGAGAAACACAGACTGTGATGATAACTATGGAGGCGAAATGCAATTGGATGCCTGTGGTGCTTTGTTGTTTCACTAACATTGCAGGTCTAGGGCCAGTGGTCTGATCATAAGTTCAGAGGAGAGTGGTACACAGTGTGACATCTAGGGGGATCTCCTTCTGACGGTTGCAGCCATCGTTGATTCCCCATAGTCTTGTTTTGGAAGTATCATTTCCATTGTTTTGTTGGGTTGGGTTTTATTGTCTTTTGTTTTGTTTGATTATGTCAAATCCGATGGCAGGAGCAGCAGTTTGAAGATAGCAAGATATATTATGGTAGTAATTTTGGATTTACTGTTGGTTTCTTTTGAAGTCTTTTATTGCATTAACTGTTTTGTTTTTATTGTTTCTATTCTGTTGTGTTCTGTTTGATTTTTGCTATGTCCAAAGCTATCTGCAACTATTTTGAAGACATCAAGAAGCATTATGGTAACTGTTGTTGATTTTGTAATGTTTTGAAGTCTTGTGTCACTTACACTGTTTTGTTTTGATTGGCTTAATTCTGTTTTATCCTCTTTAAAGTAAAATAAAATGAAAATTGCTGAGAGCTCTAGACTCTCTGTGGATACTGTCCACAAGGCATTGTCTGTCTAGAAGTGTCAAGATGGCTTATTAATAACTATGACTCCCAAGAAAAAGATAACTAAAATAACTTAAAGACATGATAATAGACTTAGCTAACCCTCTTAATTATACTTATTCTCTACAAAATGTTTCTTATTAAAATAATGTAAATTCGAGTTTCCAAATCAACTTCAAGTCTGGCTTTTTCTTGAGGCATCTGTGAAACTAGTTCTCCATACATAGTTGGAAGCTGCTAGTGTAGTGTCACTTCCACTTCCCTTTTTAGCTTCTCCGAGGAACCCTAACACCTTTAATTCAGGATGGCTTTCTGTTCTTGTTCTAATTCAGAATGCAGAGTGCTGTCTTTTTTCTCATAGTCATCTGGGAAAAAGGAAAAAAAATTGTGCCTAAATATGCTAACCCATTCACCATCTCCTCTTATATCTCTTTTAAAGCAATCCATCTACTCACAACCTCTCAGACACTGAGCTGACTTCTGTTAAAAATAAAACTTTTTGTTGTTGTTTTGGGTTTTTTGGGAGGCACTGTTTTGTCTTGGTTTGGTTTTTCATTATTTATTTATTTATTTATTTATTTATTTTTTTGTGCTGAGGATTGAACTCATGACCTTGTGCTTGCCAGGCAGGTGTTTATGCCACGAAGCTAAATCTCCAGCTTGGTTTTTTTGAGACAGGGTCTTTCTGTGTAGTTTAGGCTGGTCCTGAACTTACTCTGTAGCCCAGGCTGACCTCAGACTTGGAGCCATCCTCCTGCCTCAGCCTCCAAAGTGCTGGATTACAGGCATTTGCCATCATGCCCAGTACAGCTGTTATTTTTTTGCTCAGAAACTATTACAGGTTATACCCACACTTCTGATGGATTTCTCTCCTCTCTCTCTCTCTCTCTCTCTCTCTCTCTCTCTCTCTCTCTCTGAGAAATATGGCAGTGTAGTGGTGATGAGTAGAGGAGCAAGGTCAGACCATTTAGGTTAGATTCCCACCTGGTGTTCATGATCTGTATGACAGCGTTATAAGAATTTGCCTTTGTTCATCTCTAACAAAGGGCCTTCCTTCTTGAAAGTGTTAAATCACATAGTGCATGTGGAAGTACATATGCCAATCATGTCTGTATAAGTTTTTCAAAAAGTTTCTAATTATGTTTATAATTTTCTGTATTCTGCTCATAGTAACTGTCTTTTTTTCTATCACAGTCACTACTTAGAGAAACAACTGCAGAAGCATTGCTTTGGAGTAAGGCTAAAATAGTTTCTACCAGGAAATAAGCTCCACAAAGGCAGTAACATTTTCTGTGTCCCACCACTGTGTTCCTACCACCTAGAAAAGTACCTGGCACATTGTAGACTCTCAGTGTTTATTAATGGAATGGACAAACTTGTATATGAGTGAATAAAAGTGAGTAAATAAATATCCCTAAGAACTGTAGGAATCAGGAGTCCCTGCTGCTACCATGCATTGAAAGACCTATGGATAAATATCAAATTTGTATACTTTTATTTAGCATTCATTTGACTTGCTGCATACTACTATACTAAATGATAACTGATATCACTGTGTCATACCATAAATAGACAAAGATATGAAATAATGGTTTTTAGACTCTGGACAATAGGTTTTATAAAATTATGATCCCTGAGAGAAAAGATGCTTAGGAAGTATGGCCCATGATCACCTGTCTCTCACTGAGGACTTTGTGTGATGAGCTAGACCCAAACACAGCACAGTGCTCCCAGGAGGCGCAGTCAGAGTTGAGGCAACTAAAGCTACTCGCTACTCTAATCCCTCTCTGGCTCTGGCTCTCTCTGTCTCTCTGTCTTTCTCTCTATATGTGTGTGTGTGTGTGTGTGTGTGTGTGTGTGTGTGTGTGTGTGTGGAATGTGTTTTCAGGTAGAAGAGAAGATGAATAAAGATGAGGGTGCTGTGTAGGCTTTGCAGAAGTTCCTGTGAGGGTCTTCTGTGAGTCCATGGCTGATGGTAGGCTGCACATGTTCAGAGCAATACAGTGAGTCTTGTCAGAGGAGGAGGAGCAGCAGCAGGGTGGGAATGGAATAGGGTTACCATAATGTATTCCAAAATGGGCAGCCCACCCACAGTCCTAATCATCCAGTTGAGGTGCCAGAAAGACCTCATATTAGAAAAAAAAAATCTTCGTTCTAAAATAGGGCTTGCTATATAGCCACCCCAACAATGCCTAAAGACAAATTTCTGTAAGACTGTCAGAGGAGACAAATTTCTGTAAGAGTTTAGAGGTGAGTCCTGACAAGTTAAAGGCCTTAGGAAACATTTTGGTTTTCCAGAGATTTGGCCTAATAAGCTGAACTGCCTGCTAGAACAAACCTCAATATAGTAGTCTTCATAGAAATGAATTCTATGTTACAATGTCTGTTGTACAATAGAAAGTTACTAGACATAAAAGGAACAGGAAAATCATCTTTTAGAGAAGGACAACAAAGCATTCAATAGACACCTCTCCCAAGATGGTGTAGGTGTTCGATTTAGGAAACAAAGACTTGAAAGCAGCTATTAGAAATATGGTCAGTGATTTAAAGTAAACATATGCTAAATCAGAGCTTGTTTCAAATGAAAATAAAATCAGTCTGGATGCTTTATTTTCCACATTCTACCAGAATGTAACTGTTTAATGAAAGCTTTCTTCCTCTTCCATACTTTTCTTCCCACTCCAAAACCCCTCCTAATCCTCCCAAACTCTCACTCGTGCTATTTCAGTCAGAGTCATTTTTGCTAGATTATAGTCATTCATAGCCTCATAAAAAATGCTGTAATTAGCAGAGCTTGCACTGGCCTTCTATTTATTTTATTCAGACAAGCCTGAAGCATTTGATTTTTTTTTTCAAATCTAAAAGCGGTAAACTTTTTTTTTCATGAAACCACCTGTTTATGGTCTTCCAAGAGCAGTCATATTTATTGCAGTACAAAACCTACTTTCCTATTTCCCTCTTTTGTCTACCAGATCTGAGGTTGTGCTGTATACCCCAGCCCCAGACTGAGGTTTGCAGCCTAATGCATGCCATAAACATGTTCCATGCTTTTAGGTCTCAAACACCAGACATCATGCTGCCATTTTCTTAGCCCATGGTTTTATGGACATCAGTTGAAACAAAGCTGAGATGGCTGCCTGCCAGATTTTCTTTATAATATCTCTTACCTTATTTGCAATATTTATTGTGTGCTACAGAGACCATATATACTCTTGAGGGATATTGGGAACCTAGAAAGAGAGTCTTTGTGTGACATTTTGGCTTGCTCCAATAGAATTAAGTTGTGGTACTGGCACAAAATACATAGTAGAAGAGATGAGTCTTGGCAGAGGTGGGTAATAATGATTCAGTTTCTAAGCACTGGGCTGCTGGAAGTCTTTATAGTCTACAGTTTTTTCCTGATATAATGCTTTAATCAGGTTGCATAAACAGCCCAAATCATAGTAACCCACTTTTTCTTTTTCATCTTTATGTTTATTCATCAATATTCATGATTGATCCTGTGCATCTTTAAGCCCAGTTCAGAAATGCAGTGCTTTTTTTTCAAAACCTTCAAACTGAAACTGTCTAAAAATAGACTTAAAATCCTTATGTAGAAACCCATTTCCTGCACCTTTTCCTAAGCAAGAGCTGCTATACTTTTCATTACCTCAAATGGTGACATTTCTCTGTGGACTAGTGTTTCCTTCCCCTTCTTGTAGCCTGTTGGTGGTACCACATTTGCATATGACCTGTAGGGATTCAGCCCTTGCTGCCTTAACTTGCCTCCACACGTGGTTGGATGCTAGATATCAACTTTGCATTTACTGATCAGATTAATTCCCTTGTGCCCATGACCTTGCAGCTTTATTACCTTTTTTCCTACACCTGTGATAAACCTTACACCTCTGTACCCTGCAGCTGCTGAGAGTCACTCCAGAAAAGCACAGAGCATTGCACCACTGCAAACACCAGCTTTCCATTCTCATCTGGGCCCTCAAGACTGCTCTACAGTCCTTTCCTCTCCAGTTGAAGCCTTGCTGAACTTATCACAGTTCAGTTTCAAATGTTTCCCACTGTACTCAAATTCCCAGAGGAATCCCCTATTGCAGCAGAAGCACTCAGTTCCTGTGCTGAGAAATACAGAGACCATTTCTGTGTCTGACCTCAGCTTCCCTCTTTCTCACCACAAAATGCATCTGGATTTTTTTGTACATGTTCTTTTCATTCTCCTGTCCTGGGTTCAGAGCCACCACCATGGCCTGCATGCTGCACCCATCTCATGTGTGGCTTCAAATTCTCTCTCTCTGGCTTCCTGTAGTCATATTATGTATATCATAAAGTCTTGTCTATCCTAAGAATTCCCATTTCTGTTTTCTTGGCATGGATAACTGCAGTATCTTCCTTAAGACTTTGCTCTACTCAGCCCACTAGCATTCAAGTTGTTAACCACTTTGTTTCTGAAATCTTTTCTCCCTTAGGCCCATGAGCTTGTTCCATGCTGATTCTTCTCCTACATCTTTGCCACATGAGTAGTGACTTCTCCCTAAATTTTGTCCCTCATAATTTGCTTCTTTGTCTACATTTGTTCCATCCCATAACCTTAACCATCACCTGGAGAGGAGTGTCAGGTTCCTAATCCGAAGTTTCTTCTCATCTTTATCTTAACCACTCATTATTTGTGAATACAGGAATATGCAGGACAGTTTCAGCTTTTTTAGTGCCAGCTCTCTATTTCACATCCCTCCAAAATGGCATGTTTTTGGAGTCATAATGTTGTTTAATGGATGCTCACCTATTCATTCATCTAGTAAGTATGGAGATAATTATCTTCTCTGTCAGTAATCAACAGGGGAATTGTAGAATAAATCATTATGTATCTATATCTTAGAATGCATTAGATCTATCTCTGTTGACTTAGAATGATGTAAAATAAAAAAAGAAAGACACATGTATATAATATAAATTCTATATAAAGCCCAATTTCAGGCTTCCATTTTCAAAAAAGCAAGTGTCACAACCAATGCATTTTGAATAAATGCTTAAATAAAAGGCACAGTTTTATATGTGTGTATCCTGTTGCCCTCCCATATGTGTCTTACTCATCTTTCTGTTTCCTGCCTCTTCACACCTGACTATAGCAAACACTTTGCACATGGCATAAAATTAAATCACAAAGTGGCAAATTATAAGAGATGACCTTGGAGGGGCTGGGGATTTAGCTCAATGGCATAAGCACCTGCCTGACAAGTGTGAGATCATGAGTTTGATCCCCGGTACCAAAAAAAAAAAAAAAAAACTATGAGAAGAGATGACCTTGGAGATCCTCCCTCCGCCCTCACCATACACATTTACAAAATGACTCAAGGCATTACACCTCTCTTATTTCATCTGGAAATTCAGATCGCTGGCAGTAATCTACTTGATTTATCGCTTTCCCCCTATGTGCAGCACCTTGGAGTTAATTAAAAAGACCATGAATCTTCCCTTTGTAACTAGTGAATTCCCATTTGCAAAATACTCTCATATTGCTGATACTGTTGATTCAGGACTCAAGTTGAAACATTACTTAATTTTCTCACATTGAAGTTCATTATACTGAGCCTAAAGACCTGTCCTGCCTTTGAAGGCCCTCTCACTGGCAAGCCTTAAAATACATCCGTGTTCTCAGTTTCTAAATAACTTGTTCTCATTTCCTTCATCACAACTAAGACTTTGCTCACTGGCTCAGGGCAGTACAGCAAAGTCAGCCACTTGCCCCTTGAAAAACCACCCCATCCTCAGCCACCATGAAAGTATTGCCCGAGTGCTTCACTTCTGACCTGTGTCTGGCTGCTTTCCAGCAAGAGCAGTCTGCACATAGAAAGTCATGACATCCACATAGATACATCATCCCAAACAACACACAAGTCTGTCCAGAAAATGACAGATGAGTCATAAGAAAGCAGACTAAGATGTGATGTGTGTCTGTACCAACTCCCCAGGATGAATGTATGCATTATGTATCTCAAACATGTACTAATAAAAAATAAAAAGAAACCATTATCCTAAAGTCATTCAAAGGTTTATTGAAATTGTCATATTAAGGAAAAGATGAAGTACATTACACAGAGAATTACTCATATTGTTCCATTGGTTCAACAGAGGAGTGTCTTTTAGTTGAGCACCTGTTAGGGTCAGGGTACTAATCAATGTCATTAGTCCTCACAGTGACCCTGACTTACAGCTTGTATCTTCCTTCTGTACCTAAAGAAATGGTGTGCCAGGGAGATCGTGAGAACTCTTTACCTTTTCTTTTTCTTTTTTTTTTTTACTTGGATCCCTTTGGCAAGCTGGTGAGATATTTGGATTACTTCCCAAAATAATGTTTTTAAATTTATAGATACAATATATAGCCTTGCAAAGAAGATCAATTTGTTAAAATACAGTTGTCAAAGGCTGGGCGTGGTGGCTCATGCCTGTAATCCCAGCACTCAGGAGGCTGAGGCAGGAAGATCTTTGCAAGTTTGAGACCAGCCTGGGCTACAGAGTGGGCTCAAGGCCAGCCTGAACTGCATAGAGACCCTGTCTCAAAAAGACCAATATATATGTGTGTATATATATATATATATATATATATATATATATATTTGTCAAAATATATAATTACAAATCTGTGATATAGTAATGTGTGCTTCTTAAAGTCTCAAATGAGGAAGTACAGATACTGAGTTAAAAGTTTCTATAATTTCACTTTAGTAATAGGTATAAATATTTTGAGATATCTGCTTCTATCACATTGTGATATCAAACTATCTGTAACTTCTACAGGTGCAAAGTAGCATGATTAGTACAGATACTGTGAAAATGCTGTGATTAGTAAAAATAATATATAAGTAATTTTTAAAAATACTATATTTTAGTTAAAAGTTTAAAACATCTGAGTCACGTGTCACAATAAATAGCCAAACTTTTAGAAGTAGATTCCAATACAAACGTGTGTGATTCCACGTTCCTTATTTTTTCCTGGATGTCACAGTGCTTCTCCACACTAACGCAATACCTTGCTTCAGGTACAGTGTTCCACAAATGTTACACAGCATTACACTGTAGAACAGGTCACAGCAGAAGCAATATTCAAAACTAAATGTATATTATACTTTCTATTTTACAAAAAACTTCAAAGATATTTGTAGGTATCTTATTTCTTGTGAAATCGTATGTTTTCTTAAGTGAGTCATAATTCTACTTTTTGGGGGATTTTTTGTTTTTTTGTTTTTGGGGGTTTTATTGTTTTTGTTCTTGTTTTGTTTTGTTTTGTTTTGTTTTTGATACCAGAAATAAGAGTCATGATTCTATTTTAAAGGTTACTCTTAGCTCATTTTTTTAAAACAAGAATCAGAAAAATTCAGTGACCTACCTAAGTTCACACAGCTAGAAAATGATTTGAACTCCTAGATTTCTCATGGTATATCCCTATTCTTATCATTACTCTGGATTGCCCAGATTCTTAGGTAACAGGAAATTAAATGTTTTCTCCCAGTACTGCACAGAATGGAGATATGGCCAAGGTTAGCCTCAGATTTCCTGACCTCCAGTTCTGTTGTCTTGCCTAATACACAATGCTTATAAAAAACTGAAGCTCGGAATTTACACACACAATTCTTTACTCAGATGTGCACACCATGTAAAACTACCAGACTTGAATAATTTAAGTGCTAGACTGTATTTTATGTCATTGTCTCCAGTTGCTGATGAAACCAAATGACAAGTGAGGATTTTTCATTCCATCCTAAGCAGGTGGTAATTTAACCCTGGTCTTTGCATTCATGTCAGCCTTGTCCCAGGGGTTTTTTCCCTGGCTTGATTCAAGTTAGTGCATTTTCCTTCACAATCAATTCCCTCTGCACCATTGTTAAGGCCATAAATGTGATGTTCGACAAGCAGAAGGATTCATAGAGAAGCCTTCCCACCGGCTTCCGCCTTTCCTGGTCACTGAAACTTCCCTGCAGAGTTCGGTGACAACATGGGCCCATGTAATTTACAGATGGTGAGGTCTGTATACAGTGGTTCTTGCCAACTCCTGCTCACTCCCAGGGAGATCTTATTTGGCGTGCCAAGATCAGATATTCAATCTGGTTTTTTTGAGCTGTCCCTGCCTTCTTGGCAGTATCCATGTATCTTTTCTTGATTGTGCCAGACTGCAAAGACTCAGTCTTTTATTTCAAATGGAGAGTTTAGCAAGGGCGAGTGGTTGTTCAGGAACCACAGTGTCACTTGGGCAAATTGGGTGCTTGCTTCTTTATGTCACATATGGCCCAAGTTTGCCTTTATCCAGACTAAGTGGCATCATCATCCTCCCTTGCAGGGAAAGAGTGCTATGGTGCATGTGGGTCATGTACAGATGCCTCAGTAATGTCAACTACCAGGAAAAGTAATGTCAGTGCAAACCTGTTTCATTTTTTTTCCAACTTCATTACTGGGATGGAATCATGTGGAGCATATTGGCTGAGAAAGTTACTTAGACTTGTTCCTCATTTTGCCTGTACAAAAATTCCTGCCTTATTTTTATTGTCCTTTTTATCATTGTGTTTGGCACCAGCCAGACTTACTGATATACAGTTCTCCTGAGCTAAATAACTATGATGAAAAACTGGTTTCTGTATTGCATTAATCTTTGTTAGGCAGCAGGCATATTTTTGAAACCCCAAAGCCAGACTGATTTAAATAATAAAAGCACATTATACCATTAGCTCATTTACCTTTTTTTGAAAAATAACACTTCCTGATCCTTGGCATAGATTTATCTGAAGAGCTATAGCAACAAAGTTCTTGTATTTTAGAATTTTAAAGTGGCCTTGCATGTGTGTAATAGCAAAGTTAAATTTTAATTCAAATTGAAAAATAATTATAAGTCCTTAAATATCTAATTCTATAGACACAAAACACCCTTAAGTTACAAATGATGCTCAAGACAAAAAGATCAGATTCTAGCTCTGGAATTGTGACTGGTACCAACTTTTTTTTTTCTATCTCAAAATAAATATTTTTCTTCTTTTTTAGGGGGGTGTCCTGGGAATCAAACTCAGGACCTTGCACTTGCCAGGCAAGAGCTGTACCACTGAGCTATATCCCCAGCCCTTTTCTTCTTCTTTAAAATGTTTTTCACTATGGCTACCACCTCTCCTGTTATTGTTTATTATGTGAACTATAAATTATGAGACTAATTCTGTAATATATAGAATAATTTGAGTTATGGCAAAGCAAGTTAATCGATTTTCAGGTGGTCAGTCATCTAATATTCACATGCATTATATCATATTTTGGTTTTTTGTCATGGTATTTCATTATATGCATTATAATTTATTTATTCATCCTCTGTTGTCTTTTATTGCTAAAAATAGACCATGAGTATTCTTATACCAGGCTTTGAAAACACATAGCATTCACATCTAATACATTACTAGAAGTAGAGTTGCTGGTGTTGGTGTAGTTATGTATGCAACATTTAGAAACAGCCAGTTTTTTGAAGTGGCTGGACCATGTTCCTTTCCTACTAGCAGGATGTGAGATTGCCAATTATTTTGCATACTCAGCAAAGATTTATAGTGTCATTCATTTCAATTGCAGTCATTCTAGTGGTTGAGTAGTAGCATGTAGAGCAATATTTCTCTTTAAATGTTTTATATAAAAATACAAAATAATAATAGGAATAAAAAATTGATATAAATAGTACCCAGATTTCATCAACAAATAAGATATTTTTACAATTCCCTTGAGTGTTTATCTATATGTACTGTATGTGGAAAAAATTTCAATAAACTTTAAATTTTGCTGTAGATTCTTTTACGTTGCTATTCAGTAGTAAGTGATTTCTAATAACCATGAGCAATTTGAATTCACTGATATGATTGCCAAGTTGTTATGCTATTTACAGTCAGAAATCTGGGTGATGCTTCTGTTTCCTCCTCCTATGCCAAGTCAGAGGCACCTGGGTGTCATTGAGCAATTTGTGCCGTGGTCAGAGCAGGGATGTGGGTGGCCCTACCATTATTTACTTCTCAGCTGCCAAACAACTTCATATAAACCTTGGTCTGCTGTTGGCTTTGACCTGTTTCCCAAAGCCATCTTGAGATGGGCATAGCTCAGATTTTTCCTTCCCCAAAAAAATGAGAACAGCTTTATAAATTTTTAAACAAAAATAATATGCCTGTGTGTAAATAATATTAAAAAGTGTACATAATGGAGAAGGGTAAAATCTAGGACAGTTGTCCACAGGAGCAGACACATCAGGAGAAGGGGGCAAGAGGGTCTTTTCCTATGCTATGGTAGCACGTTGTTCCTTAAGGTGGTTCTGGGGTCACAAGTTTCTGTTGCAGTATTTTTAAACCATTCTGAAATTCTTGGATGACACAAAGATATGTTCTTATTATTAATGATTCATGTATCAATGAAACCTATAAAAGAAAAGTGAAAATCATTTGTATTTATATCATTCACAGGAAGTATCACTTTGCTCTTCCAGGATATTACATAGGCATATATACTTTTTTTTTTTTTTTTTTTTTTTGCGGTACCAGGGATCAAACTCACAACCTCACGCTTGCCAGGCAGACGCTTATGCTGCTGAGCTAAATCCCTGGCCCGGCATATATACTTTTTAATACATATCTATAGAAATAAATACATAGATAGATGGACCACACTATCTATTCCATATTTATAATCCTCCCTTTCTGAAAATAAATTTCATTGTGGAAATATTTGTATGTTAGTAATTACAGATACCTTATCACCATAGTAGGTACATATTAGCCTCCTATTAGCTTAGTATAGGTTTACTAAAAACTGATGTAGCCAACTCTCTCTTTATTGATAGTTTTCATTTTTTTTAACTACTAGCATATAGTTGGTACTACAATGAACAATTAAGATTTATATCTTTTGCACCTTAGTCCAATAATTGCCTCAGGGTACATTTCCATCTGGGGAATTACTGAGTGTACACAACCACAATCTTGATGTATCTCACCTAAATCAACCCCAGAACCAGGTTCTAGTGTAGGATGTATGAGTTTCTGTCTTGCTCTTTCTTAGCCACAGTGGAATTCAATGTTTTTTGAGTTTTGGCCAAATGTTGAGAAACTTAACCAAAGAAATACTTAATTTTGTCTGATTCAATATCTTATTAAAATAGTATTTTTCACTTTATAAAAGTAGTGTCTAATCATTGTGGAAATTTTATGTAATAAAGAAGGTAATGAGAAATGATAATTTCTACCCAGAATTAACCACTTTTTATATTTCTGGTTATTTCCTACTTGTCTTTTTTTTCCCCTCTGTATGTATTCATCCACAAAACAGGATCTGCCTAACATAAAATTTTGTCATATATTATGAGCATTTGTTAACCTATAAATATTTTTAAGCAACTATTTGGAGGCATTAATATTTAGTATGTTGGATTGTTTTCCATTTTTCACTGTTATAAATCCCTACACAATGTTTCTAGAACTAGAATTCAAGAGTATGAACACTTCAATACTGTTTGAAACAGATTGTCAAATTATTTTCACAAAAGATAGTTATTTTTTTCTTACTATGGTGAATCAGGTTAATGTTTCACTATTTCCTTGCTGGCATTGAAGATTATCATGTAAAATTTTTTGCCAATTTAATCCTAAGCAAAACATTAGTACATAGTATTTATAAATTACTAGCGTGAACTTCAATTTTGCATGTAGTAGGGCCATGACATGGTCAGAAAGGTGCAAGGTGTTTTCACACACAAAGGAGGGGTCCATTTTCCAAGCTACTTTCTGGGTGGTGAGTAAAGATCATGTTAAAGCCAAGGTTTGTAGTCCCAGTCCTTGTAGGATAATGGGTAAATGATTCATATAAAGTTTCTTATTTGAAACTGATTGGTTAGATAAATATTTGTACGATTTTTTTTTTTAACCAGGGATTGAATTCATGACCTTGCACTTGCCAGGCAGGTGCTTACACCACTAAGCTAAATCCCTGCCCCCCCTTTTTAATTTAAAGAGAAAAAAAAAAAACAAAGGGTAGAAATATTACAGAATTTCAAAAAAAAAGATAAACAGTAAGAAATCACTAGTTGATAAATTACATATTGTTCTTTTAGAAATAGTTGGTCAAGTTACAAAATTAAAGCATACAAAGTGGACACTCAAGCAGTGAGACTGCAATCAGATCTGTTCAACAATCCAATGGGAACTTAGAAATATGGTTATCAATCCTACACACTTAAATATACATGCAGTTATATCTTTTATAGCACTTCCTCTTTTTTATAATAGCAATTACACATTTTTAAAATTTTATTTAAAGAGAAGAAAAAGAGCAAGACAGAAAAAAGGGTAGCAACAATACAGAATTCTAAAAGAAAGAAAGAGAAAGAAAAGGAAAAAGAGAAAAACCCACTAAGAAATCACTAGTTTATAAATTAAATATTGTCATCTTGGATGTAGTTGTTCAAGTTACAACGTTAAAGGATACATAGTAGACATTCAAACAGTGAGACTGCAAACAGTTCTGCTCAAAGATCCAACAAAGATTCAGCAATATGGTCATCTATTTTATACACTCAAACATACATGCAGTTATATCTCTTAGAGCACTTTCTTTTCCTCTCTTTTTTACAACAGCAACTACACATTTTGGTTTTATTACACTTATAGTTCTTATTTACTTTTTACACTAGAGACACAATGTGATATTTATAAATATGATTCTTATTTATTTCACTAATGAGGAGAGTCTCAAGTTGTCTCCATTTACCTATGAAGGCCTCAAGATCATCCTTTCTTATAGAGGAGTAATATACCATTGTATAAAAATGCCACATCTTTTTCATCCACTCTGCAGTAGACGGGCATCTTGGTTGTCTCCAAGATTTAGCAATTATAAATTGTGCTGCTATGAACATAGGTGCACATATATCACTGTGATATGAACTTTTCAATTCTTCTGGGAAAATACCCAGGAGGGGAATAGCTGGATTGAATGGAGCTTCCAAACCTAGTCTTCTGAGAATTTTCCATATGGATTTCTATAATGGTTGTACCAGTCTACATTCCCACCAACAGTGGAGCACTGTTCCCTCCCCGCCACCACAGCCTCGCCAACATTTGTTATCAGTTGATTTCTTGATGGCCACTATTCTTTCCTGAGTGAGGTGAAATCTCAATGTTTTAATTTGCATTTCTCGAATGACCAGTGATGGTGAACATTTCTTCATGGATTTACTTGCCATTTGTGTATCTTCCCCTGAGCCTTTTTTTTCTTTTCTTTCCTTTTTTTTGGCATAGCCTTACTATGTAGCCCAAGCTAGCCTTGAACCCACTCCAGTCCTCCTGCCTCAGCTTCCCGATTGCTGCAATTATAAGCACATGCTACCATACCAGGCTTTGTATGATTCTTGCAAAACAAAGATCATCTTGTGTTTATACTTATTCCTTCCTTTTCACTGCTTGTGATCAGCCCATGAAAACATGAAGGCCCTAGAAGAATAGGGAGCCAGATATAAGAGCATGGGGTGGGGGGGGAGAGTACACCTGCTGATTTCTGGTCCTCTGTCTTTTAGGGTGCCCCCACCACACACACACACACACACACACACACACACACACACACTAAACAAGCAGTACAGAGTGAAAGATCATAATAAGAAATGGTTGTTGGGCTTTTCAAAACTTCTTGGTTTACAATTGACATTGACCTTGACTACCCCAGTTTCTTAGACCTTTGAAATCTGCTCCATGTTGCCTTAGCTTTCTTTCCTTGTCTGAATTGGAGCAGCTGGAAAGTCAAACCCCTGCCACATCCTTGCTTTTTACACTTCTTAAGTGCATATATTCAGATCAGAATCCCTGATCTCTAAAGGACCCCATGGGAACATCAAATGGCAGGTCAGCTCTGGAGAGTTTCCTAAGAATTTTACTCATAAGCTTCAAGTAACAACAACAAAAAGCATGTAATGAAACCTGCTTTCTCATCAGAGAATCTTGGCTACCAGTTATGGTCACTGCACACAGTTATCCTGCTTCTCCTCTGCATGTATAGACACTCAGAAGAAGGGAAACCAGTTTACAGTCTTCATCCCATTCCAGGCATGGTCTCATACAGTCAGTGCCTTCCCATTGCAGGAGGACCCCATGAACTTGACTGTGTCAGAATCAACTTAAATTGTGTTTTTCTCACTTGCATCTCACTCTCTACCTCCATCCATTGCCAAACCACCCAATTCCCTCATCACTGCTGCAGTCTGCACGAGGTGAGGTTTCAGTACCACATTTGCAATAAAAATACTATAAATCACTGAAGGCTGATGTCAGAAAAGTAGGTGGGATTAAAAGAAAAACAGTACTGTCTTCCTAAGTTAGAGCAAAACCAAGTCTGTGTGCAAGCTGCTGCCCTGGAGAACCTGGTGTGTTAGCAAGAGAGTCTTGGGCCTTGTTGTATGATAGTTAAACATATTGTGGAGTGTTGATGTGTCGAATACTTTTTCTTTTAGCAAATCTTCCACAACTTGAAGTGGTGCCAGTATGCTGCTCATAAAGCATTAGCTTTTCCTGATTATATTTCCATGTTTTGCAATAGCAGGGAAAGGAAAATTCGAATACTTCCAGTAGCTTTCAGGTTGAACGTTCATGACAAAATACAGAAACATGTGTATCCATGTGACTTATCACTTGACACTTAATATTTTTCTGTCTCATCTTATTTTTATATATGTAGTAGCTGCATTGCTCATGTGTTTTTATTCATACAGTCATATCTCTATACCCTGCCTCTTGACTTGTTCTAGAGATGGAACAAGACAAACTTCAGAAACTAAATGCAAACAAGATGTGCAGGAATGAATTTCTTTTAGGGATAAGGGAGGAATGCCTGTTATTCAGGGAGGATTTATGGGTTGGAGTTTTGTTTTTCTCTTTCATTTTTCATTAGTCTTTAGATTTGCCAAAATCCAGTGTGCTCAAGATTTATACAATATAAGTATCTTTTATTTCTTGTTGGGAGTAAAGATCAAGAAGAGTTGATCAGCTCTTTACTGAATATACTCAAATGCATTATAAAAAGATGTGTCACATAGAATAAGTGTATTCTAAAAACATGTATCACATGGTTTTTTAAAAAGAAGATGTTTATTTCTTGTAGTCAGATTTAGAGAGTTCAAGGGTGTTGGGTTCCATGATCCTTGTTCATTGCAAAGGCTAGTTTAGGGTGTCAGTACACATGAGTGATAGACATTCATGTGTCTTAATATTAGCTATAAGAAAAAAATATATATGTTTATCTGCTTTGTGAGACAGTCCAACTATAAAATAAACACATTTGAGTTTTCTTTTAATATTTGTTACCAGTTGAATACTTTCTCTTAGATTTGCATATAGAATGATTGCATTTTTATTAGATGCTTGTTTTTTTTGTTTGCTTATCTAGGTTATAAAAAAAATCAAGGATCAAAGTTATGTTGGATGTGCAACAACTTGAGAAAATAAGAAATGCAACTTTTCGGTACTGTCAAGAGTTAGATCTTTGCTTAGATTTCATGCTGAAGAACAATATGTACATATTTTAACCTTTGTATCTGATATGTACTGAAATATGCAATGTCACCATCTATAAATGAAACCCTGTAGCTGTCGCAGCTGTCTGAACTTCTGAAAAATCTACAGTGCTTTTCTAGTTCTTCTCATGCTGATAATGTTAGAAAAAAGAAACACATTGCAAGTATAGCCACACACTCACACATGCAGCTACTGCAATAAATTTCAGACCACAAAGCATACTGGGAAGTGTCTTGCTGTCTATATGCTTTTAATAACTTTTTTTGAGATCACTTTGGCTCATTTTAGTCAATATTTTAAAGACTAGATACATGAGCTAGTCAATCAACCTTTTATAAGATTCATGACTATGAGAATAGATTCTTTCCTTTTCTTTTAAGTTTTTACACCATCTCTTGCTTGGTTATCTTTTTTTAAAAGGAGTATATTGTGCAGGTCATTAAAGAAAATCTTTCTTTCTTTTTTTTTTATTTATTTTTTTTTTAGAAGGCCACAGAGACAGGGTCTTACTATGTAGTTCAGGCTGGCCTTAACTCACTATGTTGCCCAAGCTGGCCTCAAACTTGCAGTGATCTTTCTGCTTCATTCTACTTAATGCTTGGATTATAGGCATTTGTCACCATGCCTGGCTGAGAAAACCTTTTCTAAACAATTAAATAAGTAGTAAAATAAAATTTGAAAATGGCAGAATGGGGTATATAATTTGTATGCAGTGTTCTTGCACAAGTTTCAGTGTGTTTCCTTCATTATGAGTCTCTAATTTTATAAACATTTGTGTAAGGTTATAATGTGGACATACACTTATTTCTTGTTTCATGAGCATGTTCTTTGTTGCAACATCTTTAGGATTACTCTGTTAAAGGCCATGTAATATTCCATAAGATAGAGATCACTGAATTCTGCCCTTTATTTTGTCCTGATGCTTGCTTACAAGTTTTCCTTATTACAAATGACTCTAAAGCAAATATGTTTCTTTGACCTAATAGTTTTTGCCTTATAGATTATTTTTGCATTATTTCCTTAACCAGAAGTGTTTTGGGGGGAGAAAATATAAATGTTTCAATGCTATTTCCAGGGAGTCTCCTACTTCTTCTACAATGTGTATTTCAGATGATAACATTTATTACACATTCATTCCCAAGGGAAAGCTTAGCTTTCTACTAAATCCCAAAACTGTTGGTAGGGGAGGCAGTGTAGACAAAGTACTAGAGAAATTCACAACTGCCATCACTGTATTGCAAGTACATCATTGTTCAGATGTTAGTATCACCCCCACTAGAAACTATGTGAAAGCAAAATAAGAAATTATATTAAAATAATTCAAGGACAGTTAACCTTCAATATTTTTCAGTTTACAAACATTGGTCATGAAGAATACATTTTTTTTCTCATCCAAAAATTAAGTCTAATTCTTTTTACAACTAGAAGTAGAGCCCACACACTGCATTATTTCCAATTTAGAGTTAACTGAAATTTAACTGTGATGTGGAAGATGATGATCGTCAGACAGTTACATTTGTTCTTGATACAGGTAGGAAATTAGTTGGCAAACTGTATGCCAAACATTTGTAATACATATGAAAACATGGCTCCTGAGAAATTCTTCTTACCTGTGTTCACATTTCTACACAGCAGGTTAATCCAACAAATCCCACTTTGCAGTACAATGCAATTTAGAATTTGGATTCTCTAATTTTAAAACTCCTTGTATTCATTTTGTTGGTTTATTAAAGAGGTGATTCCCAACCCATATGATGAAGTTTGTAAATGAATAGTGATGCAGACTCATTCTGTTAAATTTTGGAGAGCATGAACCAGTTGATTAAAAGGGGGACAAAAAGATTTGCTGCTTATTTCAGATAAGAATGTGTAGAATTATTTGAAGCAAGGGCCAAAGTTCAAATTCGCCAGAATTAGAATCAGAGGAAATTGTCCCTTCAGCATGTTACTGTTTTTAAAACAATTGCGCCTTTTTTTTTCTGATTAAAAGTGATTTTAACTCTAGTGCTAAATAAAAAGATAAAATAAAAGCAAAATAAAAGTAGATAGAAAAGCCCTGCCATTAAAGGCAATTAATTTGTAGCCTGGCAAAGCCTGTTTTCTTTCCTCTATGCATTTGTTCTCCATTTGATTATAAGATTCAAGATATAACTAGTATCCATGATTTATAAAATACAAGAATCTGATCCCATTGGTCTCCCATGTCCCCAGAAGATTCCAGGATTTGTCGTGAAAGCTTTCTGTCTCTAGTAAAGCAAATCTTTGCTATCTATGGATTATGACAGACTGAGAATTACCCAATTGTGAGAGCCATTTGGTTACATAAGTAATGAGGACAACCCATGAGGTTTAGCCTTCTTAACACTTAGAACTATGAACCACAGCATAATTTTCCAAACATTGCTGATTACTTTCATCCTTCTTGAACATAAATGCAACAAAAAAGAGGACATCTGCAAGCATAACATTTTGATGAAAAGTAATTAGATACTTTGTACCTACATGAATTTCCTTTTTCATTGTGTTTCTGGTAAATTTTGAACAAGTTTAATGAGAAATCCACTTGGTGGTGAATCGTGTTATCACCTGTTTTGACTGTCAGGAATTCCATATTGGCCGAAAGTTGATGTGAAGAAGGTTTGGGATAATAGTTTAGGATAGAGATGTCTAATGCGAGGGCTGATCTTTTGTACACAAGAAAAGCAAAACTAAAAGAGGTTACATACCAGGGAGAGAGCTGAGATTTGAACTTGGTTCTTTCAGCTTCCAGATCATTAAAACAGAATAATCTTCTGCCTCTAGAAGATGACAGTGAACCTTTGACATCTGTGATAGAAGGATTCAGAGTGTTCTTAGAAGAGTCTCAAATATCATAACATGGGTATATATTTTCCCCTTGAAATATAAGCTTCCCCTGGCCAGGCACTACTGCTATTGTCTTGATACCAACGTTTCTGTTTTATATGCCATATTACATGAATGGGCTTGGCCAGCAGCAAAGTCAGAATCCTGTTGTTTAACTTACCCCAGAAAATGAATTCTTTCTGGCTCAATCTGTCACTTTTTCCTTCTTGTGGTTGGCTCTATTTGGTGAGAATATTTTCCTGAAAAATAAATTATTTACTGTCTTCAGCAGAAGTATGTGGGCACATGAATGGTAACAAGTGGAAGCCAGCTTCTGCTGGTCAGGCTGTGGTCTGGGTCCAACAGTAGGATCAAGGTGTTGTCTGTGCCACTCACCCATACACAGAGCCTTGGAAAGAATCTGAATTGAGAATTCTTCCTTGAGCAATAACATAGCGCATGTGATATATTACCATTATGTTACATGTTGAGTCTGTTGGAGATGGCATAGCTTGGGGTTAAAAAACACTGACTCTGGGGAGACTGCTTAGTTCAAATCTCATCTCTCCCTCTGGTAAGCTGTGTGGCCTTGGGCAAGTTACTGAACCTCCCTGTACCTTAGTTTTTCCATCTGTAAAATGGGGGATAATAATAACCATACCATAGACTGCTGTAAGTGCTAAATAAGATAATCCTTGTGAAGTTCTTAGCATAATGCCTGGCACAGCATAATCAATAGCTGTCTCCATCTTCTGCATTTCTCCCAGAAGAAAATTCAGCCAACCTGTTCTGATGAGGGAATTTGGTCTGCCAAACTGCCAACACTGCCTGCTGCCCCATTGCCATCTCTCACATGCTCCCGTCATCGCCCCCCGAGAGTTTTCCTTACTGTCTCTGACCCACCACACAGCTTGTGAAACCACTTGTTTTCAGCTGTGCCTGCCATCTGCTGTCCCTGCCTTCAGGGGCTCCCCCTCATAGTCCCGTCCTTTGCTGCTTACCTCTCCCCACTCTTGATGCCTAAGCAGGGCTTCCTGGCAGGATCGAAGCAGTAAGAGGTGCTGAAAGGAAGGGCGCTGCACCTCCCAGGGTTCAGGAGACCCAGCTTCCTCCCCAGGTTCCCCTCTGATACCCATATCTTTTACCTAACTTCACTAATCCTCCAACTGCTGATGTGCCAGCCCTGCCATTGCCAGAGGACCTGTGGCAGCCTCAGCCCCCTCTCCTGGCCAATTTGTGTCCACAGCCAGACTGCAGTGCCACTTCATACCCCTGCAGAGTGGCTACAGAACTTCGTTTGCTGCATAATATTCCATCAGAGACAGTCAGAAAGTGGTAGAGCCAGTGTATGTCTCGTTTTTATACTGTCTCTTTTCAGTGTTCCTGTTAGGTTCATTTAATGTGTTGTATGAGTCAGTCAAGACTAAAAAACTCTACTGTGTACTCATCAGTACAGGGTAACTTGATAGTCAAAGATATAAAAGATGCTTCATATATTAAAGTAAGATGACATACATGGGAACTTCAATAACAGTGCACAGTATGTCACAGTAGCACAGTGCATCATTATGCCAAGTTGACAGCTCAAATAGTGCTGCATCTTCATAGGATTTGAAGTAATCAAGGAAGCTTCATAAAGGAAGTGGGTTGGGCTTGGCAATATAAATAGAAATTCGCTAGGAAGAGAGAAAAGAAATAACATTCCATGTAAAAGGGGTAGCAAAATGAATGGCTGAGAGGTGTCCTGTGAGATTTGGCATGAGAGCCCTGGTTATAACTAGGAAGCACCCAGAACTGTCTAATTTCAAGTCTTAATCTGT
The DNA here is from genome assembly GCA_004027455.1 of Hydrochoerus hydrochaeris. Lineage (NCBI taxonomy): Eukaryota > Metazoa > Chordata > Mammalia > Rodentia > Hydrochaeridae > Hydrochoerus > Hydrochoerus hydrochaeris. Next base: position 301,113 of record PVLA01001664.1, read on the forward strand.
TGTTCATTCTTGTGTGTTCATGGGTAGGTAACCTTCCCATAGTGCTATAAAGTTTTCACCTGTAAAGTCTGAATACTAATACTAATAATAAATGCAATATCTACTTGGTTTTTAGTACCCAGTAGGTTTTTTTTGGTTGTTGATCTGTTAGCACCAGACCACTGCTGTCACTTTGCCATCACCACTGTGGCTATTGAAGACCTCACTTTGTACCTGTCTTTTCACTGTTACCACTGTTAGAGTCACAGTCACTAATAGTACTGCTCTAATTTCTATTAGTAGATCACATTCCAGTTCTTTCTCTAATTGTCCCCTCTCACATATCCCATCATTTCCTTTTGTTTTCCCCAAAATTCTTTGTATGGAGACCTGGTTTGGCCATGGTAAGGCAGAGCGGGTACAGTCTGGCTAATGCAAAATCAAATTCAGAGGTCGAATTCAAAGCTAAAACATTGGACTCTTAACTTCCTCCTAAGGTATGGTGGGTAAATTTGAGTCATGCAGAACTGGACAATGGGTTCATAACAGCAATGAATCAGAGAGCTTAGGCTAGGCTTTGGGTGTCCACACAGCCATCATGCATGGCTCTCCTGATGCCTCAGACCAACTATGTGATGGAGTTCACAAGGCTGGCTTGGTGTGGCAGCAGCCAGTACCCCACAGCACATGGACTGAGTCAGCCCCAGCTCTGTGATCGTTCTTCTTTCCCCGTGACTTAGAGCTGGTAATGTGACATTTGAAAAACGTTTTCTATCTACTTACATCAAAAGGCATTCCTTCCTTATATTTAAACTGCTTTTTTGTAGAAACTTGAATTAGTGACCTTAATGATACATATCTTGAGCATCTTGAATATTAATGGTATCTTTTAGGGCAGGAAAAGATGTTAAAATATACAAAATCGGTACCTCTTATGTACTGTTTCTTAAATATGTCTTTATGCCACTACAGAAGATAAGTCTGTGAAGGAGTAGGGGAGTAATAAATGTATGAGTAAATTAATAAAGGTGACCTCGATTTTTGTACCTGTTATACATGTGATAAATAATAATTTCCAATTCTCAGTCTTGATATATTAGACTATTCTCAAGGTTTCCATGGGATGACCTATTTCCTCATTTCTTATTTCACTTACCAAGGTCTCCTATTGCATAGATAGGGAGAACTTGTCTGGTTGGGCACGTTAGATATGTGTTTTATTGCTGTATTTGGAGGTCTGGAATATTTTATATGCTATTCTTAGAATTTTCAATTAGCAAAGTTTAATTAACTAATTGAGGCTTCTTATTAAGAAGCTTTTATGATTTGTCAAAGTAGCTAGCAGTATATGCACCGTATTCTATTAAGAAGCCATTAAATCCTTAGAAGCAGCCTGTGAATTCATTAATCTTCCTGGGTAATTGTAGTAGTCTGGGTACAGAGCAGGGACCACTTGTGAAGTGGTCTTTTAAATACAAGGTTCTTCTAGATGATCAAATGTTACAACAGTGACGCTGGTTGGATAGCAAAGGACAGCACTCCAGAGAACCCCATTTAGGTTTAGATTTGGATCTATGTTTGTTCATCCATTTTTGTATGCATCTGTATCTGGTGTTCTGGGAAAATGCAATACTTAGTACACAGCAGCATCCCTTGAAATCCTATGGAAAGGGCGGCTGGGGATGTAGCTCAACAGTAGAGCACTTGTGCGTGAAGGCCTCAGTTCAGTCCCTACCCAGTTGGATAAATGGATGGATGTATGGATGGATGGATAGATAGATAGATAGATAGATAGATAGATAGATAGATAGATAGATAGATAGACAGACAGACAGACAGACAGATAGAAATAGAAAAATAGAAATAGTGCCAGCAAGATGCACAGCTCAAGCAGTAACTTCCCCTGAGACCACCTTAACATCCTTTATGTCACCTTATCATGGAAAAGCAAGGCATAAATAGCTTTATTTCATACATAAAATAATTCACTAAAAACCACTTGTTAAATGACAGATAAAGCCTAATGTCTAGGACTCACGGGCTAGAAATTTCAGAAATACGGCCAGCTGACAGCAGGATCTATCTACTGTCTCTTCAGATTACAGAGGAAGGCTTATTTTGAGGAGTTTCACCCAGGGAAGAACCAAAGGAGGTGTTGGTATCTGATCTAAATAGGTCTTTGCACTGGTCCTGTGTCATGGAGACAGGTGTTAACGGCAGTCTTCTCTTCAGTGATGCGGTGACGTTTAGGAAGGTTAGCATCACTGCCTGTTCACTCTATCCCTTTATGGCTGTGGTGTGACTTTCTTGGTGTTTTCTGGGTTTGTACTTTGTGGCGCTTTTATGTATGGCTTTCCTTCTGAAAAGCAATATCTAGCATTTTTGTGAAGAAAAAAAAACCTTCAGGAGTTTTGAGAATCCTGGTGGGGGTTGGAAAATGAGGAGCAATGAAGGAAGATTCTGAGTAATGAGTAAAAGAGAATAATAATAACCCACTAGTGAGATTCAAGGGCATTGACTAATCACAGGCCAATAACATTACCCTCTCTGGTAGCTTTCCATGTTAAAATCTTTGGGAGGGGGCTAGAGATGTAGCTCAGTGTTAGAGCAATTGCTTAGTATGCCCGAAGCCCTGGATTAGATCCTCAATGCTGCATCCCTAAGAAATATTTTTTGAATGCATTGGATTGCAGCTCTAAAGAGCATAATCTCAGAAAAGTTCTTTGGTCACAAGGCAGAATCAGTGAAGGAAGTAATAGTCAGGGGACCATATATACAGTATGATTAGCTGGTCGCTTGCTCTCATGGAAACATGGTGGGTAAACGGCAGATCAAAATTCCTACGTGACAAGTTCAGCCTGAGGTCACATGCTGCTCATTCCTTCTCTTCAGTAACTTTCAGAGCAGATAGCAGTCTGATCCTTGTGAAATGCCTTTAATATATACTGTTCCCTACTCCAGGACTTCCTTGACCCCTTCTGTGTTATCCCAGCCCCCCATCAGAATGTGACAAGGTCATCTGCTCCTTTCTCCAGTGCTCTGTTAGTTTGATGAATTAACTCATTGAATCTCAAAGTGACTTCTTTGGAATCTTCATCTTGTGAGATGTTCACCAGAAGAAGGATTCTGTAGTAAAATCATGCAAATTAAAAAGACTCACAATGCAAATGCAAATTTCTGAAGAACTTTCTCGACAAAGATAATCTGGTTAACCTCGTTTAGCCTTGGAGAGCTCCCATGTATTTGACTAGAGAACCCTTTTGGAAGTGATGACTTAAGGTAAGGTCGTGACTAATTGTGACCTCATAGCTTCTCACCACTCCCAGCTGACATCTTTGTATAAAAACAAGGCTTTTCATGACACGTTCACAATGGTAAAGTAAAAAATGCAGTCAGATCAGGTTTGAGGACTAGGCCAAGAGGGTTCTTCCATGACACCCAGTAAGCAGCAGCACCCAGATTCATGAAACTGCAATTTGGTTTTCACCCATAGAAAGCCTGGAACTCAGAGAATTCCTGTTAACTTTTTGCTCCCTTTTTCGGGAAGGCAGGAAACTTACAAGGCTTTAGGGAGGTGATATTCATCAGGAAAACACTCTAGAAAGCTAATTAAAAGTCCTTGAGTATGGAAAGTGTTTCAAAGAAACAAATCATTGCAGTTTGATTGGAAAAGCCCCTGTCAAAAGCAACGAAGAGCATTAACTTAGCACCATTATAAATGAAACTATATAAATTACACCTCTTTTTGTACAGACACTGAATTCAGGAAACACATGTTGGCATCATTTTTGTATGAGTTACAAAGGATATGTTTCACTTATTACCACTTTTTTCTATTACTTCACAAATCTGGCAGAAACCAATGTTGAATATGTAAAAGACTAATATATATTTTAAGAAGTGTACTAGGCTAAACCACAGGAATTTATTAGCCCTGCTCTTTAATTGTCATTAAGTTAGAAGAAGTCAATTAGTAGTCCTGGGTGCAGCTAACAGTCTCATGTGTGATGCTTAGGGAGTGATCTTTTTCACATTGGTGGGAGAAGCTACCTTGCTTCACCCATGGGCTTCAACTCTTGCGCATTTCATGGTCACAGAGTAACCCTTGTATTGGCCACATTACAAGGCAATGCCCTAAACTACCTTTTTGAGGTTGCAGAATTTGGTCTTCATGTATGGGCTGGACTTGTTTTCAGGAGGGTGGAGGACCAACTTGATACTGCAGGTGACCAAGGAGCCCCCACCCCAAACCACCTAAATTAGTGTTCCCAAACTGGACAGTCATGCTTACTGTACACTGCTGCATAGTCAGCATCCTACAGCAAGGGTGACAGGCACTGAGCTTCCTGAGGACCATCTTTACTGTCACTGCAGAATCAGTGGAACCTCACCCAACCGAGCCAAAAAATGCAGAGCAGTTGGGAAAGAAATCTAACAAAGAGCAGCAGGAAAGAGAAACACTGTGACCTCACTACCCAAGTAATTTCCTACCACAGAGGGGACAGTGAGTTGTCAGAAGCCTCCAGATGGCTGCAGTTAGCAATGTAAAGCCTTGCCTTGCTGCTTCCTTGACAGACTGGAGAGGAGAGTGGGGGAGTAGTGTGGGAGGCAGGGTAGGGGCGGAACAAGACAGCAGCAAGGAGAGAGTTGGAGGTCCTGTAAGTCAGTGGTTACTGCCTGCAGCACAAGGGTATATGTCACCATGTTGGAGCAATAGGTAGAACCTGTCCCTGTGGCTTCTCTGATGAAATCTCCAGGGCAGGATATGTTGCAATTATGCAGCATAAGTAGTGGCCTTTTCCCCAGATCATGGGTGCCATGTTCCTCACTTTCTCACCAGTTCAACCCATGAGTTATGATGGGTGGCTATTTCATAGACCTTAGGTCTAATCTGTAAAGGACTTTAAACATCCATTTCATTCTTTTTATTTTCCGTTTGTTTAAGTTAAATTTGTCTTATCCTTCATAAATGCCCCCAGCTCCAAAGAATGTCAGTCTGTACATGTCACCCAACTGGAGCCCTTTTTAGAGATTTCCATGGTCTATACCTCTCCGGGTAGGTTGATTTTGAGGCCAGGCATTCTAGCCAAACCACAGGACCTTTTGAAGCCTGCTCGCTTCACACCCTGTCAGAGCTGAGCTCACAATAAATTGCAGGCACTCCAGCTAAGTGTGATGTCTAATGGCTGGATTTGTCATTTTGCATGGTGACTAAAGTGGCACATTCTGGGTGCAGCATTAAGTTTTTAAATCCTTTCTATACACATAAATTTTAATCATTAGTGCTACCTTCCAAGTGAATGCCAGAACTGGGTTTGGACACTCTTAACCCTTAGTTGTGGTTAACAAAAGCCTACACCTTAAAATCTTGTTCAGGCTTAAAATTTATCCACCTATGGGTAGGATTATAGTAGCTAGAAAAACTTATCCACTAGCTGGGCATATTTTTAGTCTAGGGGGCTCTGTGGCCTTAAGTGACTTAATTTTTCAGCCTGCAGCATGCCAGCTAGGAAAACTTGAGTTTGGTAAAATTAGTTATGTCAGTGCTGTAATTGAAAATACTATACTACTTGCCTTTAGAACAGCCAAAGGAAGATATGCTTTTCTCTCTGTCTAAAGATGATTTTGTTTAATATTATGAAGTTCTTTGTTGATCAGGATGTGGTTCCATTTGGTAACATTTAAGAGATCAAATAGGTAAGACTTTGTATAATGAATATTAATAGGTGTCTTCAAATCCCTACCATGCTTGTACATTCATAAGAATAAAAAATATCTTAATGTGTTTTTTCCGGAACACGTTTCAAACGTGTTTTAAATGCATTTCTGTGTCTTTACTTATAAAGGGAAGAAAACAGATTACAATTGATAACATTTGATTTTAATGCAAAATGAACATGCTTGTTGTTTAACTCTGCGGGCTCTGTGGCTGGTTTGCCTTGGTCCCTTTTCCTTAGTGACCCATAGTCCACAGAGACAGCTGTACTCCACTGTAGCGACTAAAGTATAGCCACTTTAGGAAGGCCTTAGGAGATTTGCCTTCTTTTAGCCTATTGTATTTCAGCCTTTGTCTCATTCGTGGGACCTATGAAAGAATGCAAGAGCAAATTAGTGAAATAGAGTGCAATTTTGGCTGTGTCCACATTGGCAAAGCCTCTCGTGGAAAGGGAGGAAAGACCTCTTCTTGGGATGGGTGGCACAAGCAAAGGGTAGGAATCATTTTATTGGGTGCCAGCATCAATCCTCTAATCCCCTTTTTGGCTGATAAATGCCAGTTGATCTCTCAAAACCTTCCTTTTCCAAAATGACTTCCCTGGCTCTTCCCCAGCCCTTACAGTTCATTATACCTTCTGTGCTAAGCGCTGTTTCCATCTTGTGCAAAGAACTTTCTGTGAATTACCTTCTTTATGAGATTCTGGGCTTCTTGAGGACCAGTGTGTTTCTTTTTCCAGGGATTGAAGACAAACTGGTTATATCAAAGTGAATTGCTGATGACATGGCTACCCTGAGCATTTGCTCCAACTGCGTAGTCATTACCAGTTTCTCATCTGACTAGTAATTATTGAGCATGCATCTTATGCAGGGAACATTCTGTATCAGGTTGGCTCCCTCAGATAATAGAATATGTATTCTTTAGAGAGGTGAGCATGCAAGGAGACTGAACCTGTGTTCAGCTCAGAAGCTCAGTCCGAGAAAGCACTCTGAAAGTGGATGGGCAGCAAGCTGTGGAATAATAATAGCACACATCACAAACCAACCTTCTGTCCATCTTATTCTGCGTATCTTTCCTGATGGATTGATTCTAAAACTAGGAATACCTGGCAGTGTTATTCTTCTTCCTCCAGCAGCGTGTAGCTAATACTCTGTTCTCTTTCTTGATTGGCTCTCTGCCTTTTAGAAGAATTCTTAAGTGTAGGTAATAACATCGGGACAAAATATTCTAATAATTAGCTTGTAAAATATTCTAATAATTAGCTTGTAAATTCTTAATGTTAGCTGAGTATGCTGATTTATATAGCAAGAATGGGTTATTGCAGCCATCACACAAATAGGATTGCCCAGTAAAGATGACCAGAATCAGAAGACTAAATATAATGATTACACTTTAACAACAAAGCTGTATACTTTTGCCTTTTATTTATACACACCAAGATAGCAAATGCTTTTGAACCTACTAAGAAATTACATTATTATATAGTCATAGACCTATACATTTTATTAGGATAATAGTACTACTCTTGGATTAGCAGAGCTAACACCTTAAGGAATGCCTGGGTAAGGAACATTATTCATCAAAGGGGTTCTAGTGTGAGCCCATGCAGACTTCCTGCAGGGAAGTTATCACACCCAGATGACCATGAAAGAGCGTATTTAAATGGGGAGATGGACTTAATAATAACTCTTTATTGAGCCCTTACTGTATGCCAGTCACTGAGCTTAAGCCTCCTGAGTAAGGTGAAGGTGTAGAAATAATTAAATCTGGTCCAGGTGCTGTTACTGTCATAAAATAAAGGGCAAGATTTTAGAAGGCATACCAACATTTATTTAAACACTGTTTAAAAACTGAAAATATAGTTGCCTCATTTTATACTTGCAGGAAATTAGAAGAAGAAGGGTAAATCATCTAGTATGTGAGAGTTCTGTCTTTTTTATCACAAAAATTGAGAGTACATTTCTGGTAGAAACCTATTAACTGATTTGTGGTAATTTTGTGTCCTGTCTTAGGCCTTTAGACAATTGATCAATGGATACTCTGACCAACAGCTTGATATAATCTTAGGCGGCACAGTGCAGTGACAGTATTGAATTAAATTAAGTAGCTCATAGTGTATGATGGGTACTCACAAGTCTCTGGGACAAAACAGAATTCAAGTTTTATCAACCAGTTTGACTCAAGGTTAGAATAGTTTCATAAATTTGAGCCCAATATATGTGCTATAGCTTTTCGGTTACTACAAGTTTAAGATTGTTGGACTAGGGATATAATTCAGTGCCATAGAGCATGTTTGGCAAGCACAAGGTCCTGAATTCTATTCCTGGTACCAAAAAAAAAAAAAAGTTTAAGATTGTTGGAGGCAGTGTCCTACACAGACAAGCTGTTAGTACAATATATGCCTACCTAGGTTTATTCAAAGGTCCCATGGGTACAGTAGTGGTTCTTCATGGATGTCTTCCATGTATATGTTTTCTTCACAGTAGATAGGGCTGTTGGCCAATTTTAGTCCCTGTTGGGAAGGATGGCATTCCAAGGAGAAGCCAGACAGCCATAGGGCACCAGACAATCTTGAGGATGAGGCATCATTGCATATTCACTTATCTGCCTGGTATGGTTGTAATCCCAGCTCTTGAGAGGCTGAGGCAGGAGGATTGCCATGATTTTGAGGCCACCCTAGGCTACATAGTGAATTCAAAGCCAGCCTGGACTACAAAGTGAGACCTTGTTTCAAGAAAAGAAAAGAAAAGAAAAAGAAAAGGGTTCATTGTCAACTTCTCATGGTGGCCTGTATAGCAGAGCCTCAACAATTCTGCATAGAAAAAGGAAAATCTTACACCAGAGCACAAGCTGACCAAGCTCTAATGGATGCCTCTGTCTAATGGAGTGTTGAGTGGACTCATATCAAAAGTACTATGCAGAGCAAGGAGGATTCTTTCTAATCTAAATCTGAAGCTGGGAAGCGGTAAAAGGGAGGAGATTCTGTGGGCAAGAATCCAGGAAGTATCACATGAGAGTTTAGGAGACAATGGGGAGAGAATGTTGACCAGGGTCAACATTGGGACTCCTGAAGCTAGCAGAACTGTGATAGACAGCTTCCTAAAGTTGGCATTGGCTACAAGGTAGAATTTTAAATGCACACAGAGCCCATTTTGTGAGTCACATAAAAGAAGTCATATGGCAAAGGTAGGCATCACATCATGCATGCAGTTTGAGATTACATATGTACAATGAAGACTGGCATTGCAAAAAAATAAATAAGGTGTGGGCTGGGTATTTAGCTCAGTGGCATAAGTGCCTGCCTGGCAAGCGCTAGGTCATGAGTTTGATCCCCAGTTCAAAAAAAAAAGTTAGAGAACTGTGCTTCAAGTGGGCACCTCTGTGGCAAGGATTATGAGAGTCAGTGAAGCCCACAAGGCAGCAAAATCAGTCCAGAGGCTCCAGTCCAGATCTGCCTCAGATACCAAGCTCTTCCCTTCCCAACTCTACCTTTTTCTGTCCCCAGTATCATGGCCTCCCAAAATTTACATATGAAGTAATACCAGTCTGCGTACTTGAATGCCATTGAATTGGGAGATTCCAGAAAGTAGTATCTAGATAGTGATACAAAGACATGACTCATGAAGGAATCAGATTCTGCAGATGTGTGTGTGGCTATTAATAGAACTTTGAACTCAGCTTCTTATACAGGCTTGTAAATTTGTGAGTATACCTTTTCCACCTACATCAGGACTTCTTGGGTATTCAGAGAATAGGTGTCTTCTAAGGACAAATAGAAATTGATGAAGCTAATTGTTTCCTAATGCTAACATAAGGTAGAATTCTAACTGTGGTGTGGACTTTGAGAAAACTCCAAAACTCAACCATTAACTTTAAGAATAGCATTTTAAATCCAGGAGTCCTTCCTCTTTTAATCACCAGAAAGGTGGGGTGGAAATCTATCTGCAACCCTTGTGAATTATCAGCATGAGACTATCCCTGTAATTCTATTACAACATCTTGCCTGTAGATACTCCCACATGCCTCAAGTTAATTGTCAGGACTTGGGCCTCCTGGGATCATCACAGCCACTGGAAAATTGCACAGGTGTGCACATACTAAGTCATTGCTTCGTGGTAATTAGAGACAATTAATGGGGTTTTGATTTGGTTTCTTTTTCCAAGTTTTGTGATATAGTAAGACAAGGTAATGTAGAAAAAAATGCTTTATTTGGACCTTAAAAGTCTGTAATATTTATTGGCCAGATTCATTTGATTATGTGAGATTCAGGTGAAAGGAATAAACAGCTGCCTCTCTATATAAATTTTCCCAATACCAGTATGTAGTTTTTATTTGACCATCTTTGTGAAGCTGGAGCACCATGGCATGAATCATCAGGGAAATGCTTAGAACACAACACAGAGGTAAACATCACGTGATCCTGTAAAATCCCAGAATAAAAGTCCTCAGAGAGTTTCTTTCTGCCACGCCTCTGATTTTCAACCTCCCTGGATCCCCCCCCTCAGTGCTATCCGATCAGTGACCTAAAGATCTGTTGCCACGTGGCCCAATCCATTGTCCCTGTGTAGCATACAGGCTTCTCCAGAGCACAACTGCCCCTTTCCCAACATCATCTCAGGCTTTTTGACATCTTTGATGGTGTCTACTACAAGGCAACCAAAGACCTAGGAAGGCTAAGGAAAGAGAAATAAGGCCGACATAGGTTACACTGCAGGCTGGAGGCTGCAGGCAGAGTTGTCTGGTGAAGACACCTGGTTGTCTTCTGGTGATTAGTGATCATAGTGTCCATCTCCAGCAGCCAAGGGGATTGAGTGGCCAGGTGGGAGTCAGTGGGCAGAGACTAATAAATTTTCATCGGGCATCCAAAGGCTTTGATCCACAGTGTGAGTGGATGGTGATGGCAGTTTATTACCATGTGTCACTATTGACATAAATAACTAAACAGGAGGGTGGGAGTAAGCTTGTTATGTTTAGAATTTTATAGTTTTTTTGTTTGTTTGGTTTACAGGTCATTGTGGATGAAAGGGAAAGGGAGTGTTGACTAAATTATGTGTAATGTCAAGATGCTGTATAAAAGCAGATTCATTTGAAAGAAATAGCAGCAGCTCTGATGAGCTACAGATACCAAAAACAAAAAGCAGAATGATGGTGAGGGGTAGGTTCTTAGCAAACTAGTCATTCCTAATTTTTGTTTATGGGTGGCGACCATTATGCAGTGGTTATAAATCCATGAGAGAAAGAATACATCCAGAGATGAAATGAAATTGAACTGTCAACACAGAGCAAAATAACTCATGACAGTTATTTTAATCTTGGAAACATTTGAAAGCACCTAAAACTATTTGGCAAGTATGTGACATTATGAGCACCCTTAGGCAAAATAACTAAATAATCTGCCCTACTAGGAAGCAATAAAATATACTTTCTGAAAAAAATGAACATACATGCTGTGTTAGTTACTTTTCTCTTTGCTGAGACAAAATTCTTAACATCCAGAGTTTAAAAAGGAAAAGTTTATTTGACTTACAGTTCATAGAAGTTTCAGGCCATAATCAGCTGGCTCCAAGGCAGAGAGGCACATGTCAGAGGGGCAATAGTTCATGACAAATGGAAGGTAGCAAAAAGCCACAAGGGTCCTTAACAGCATCTTTCTGCCCCTTTTATATTGTATCTGGGCTACTGGGATTAGATCAATACCATACCAATCAGTGGACTGATATGGTAATCACATACCCTTAATCCCAACATCACACACTGTAGATCCAGCCACCTCCAAAAAGCCCCACCTGTAACCACATGAGGCTTTGGGGGGGACATCTAGACCTAAACCATATCACATGACATTACCTGTGTTATTTGATTCAATAGATACATGCAACAGACATAAGGCTAAAACTTTCACCACAGACAAAGACAACAAATCACTTTTTTACTCTACTCTAAAATTATGGTTTTAACCAAGTTAGCTTGAAAACCAGAAGCCATTTTTAATTGAATGCTGTGGTCATAGCATAGCTACCCTGAACATCCTGAATTGTTTTTTCTTCCTCAGAGCAGTAGCATTTGTTAGTAGAAAATATTTATGAATTAAAGTGATAGTCTGTCCTCAATTTGTGAAGTTAATGACCAGGCCAAGAGTTTACTAAGCATCTAAGCACAATCTCAAAAACCGATGATATATTGACAACAGCCCTTCTCTGGACTCACAGTTTAAATCCTGTGTGTATAAATTATGTTGGTCATTAAGGCAACTACAGAATTCAGTCCCAATCAGTACCAATGGTAATGGCCCTCATTTACACCCCATCCACAGAGTCATCTTGGGTAATCTTAAAACCACAAATCCTTAACCCCAATGTCTAGAGATTCTGATTTATTAGAGATGGCTGGTGGTCCATTGATCAATATGTAATCTTCCAGGTTGACTTTTGGAAGCCTCTCACAACTCTTAAGTATTTAGTCCTCTCAAATACAAGGATGTTTATTCTTTGAAGGGAACATGGAGACTATTGGCCCCTTTTTCCTGAAATTCTAAGGTAAAACAGATTGCTTCATCCCAAACCCGTTAGCTGTGCTATCCATGAGAGTATGGCAGAATCCCAGAGTGCCTTCAAAATGGCATGGTAGACAAAACTTCTTTAGGTCAATACTGCAATATTACATATCTCTATATAGTATGTGTGTTTTCCCTTCTATACTAAACAAATTCTCTACAAATGTAGACATGTCTCCTGGATAATTAAGTAAACAATTCACCTGGGGCTAGGGGTATAGCTCAGTGGCACAGCACCTATCTGGTAAGCATGAGGTCATAAGTTTGATGCCCAATACAAAAACAACTCACCTGTACTGTTTAAAAGGTGACTCTAGTTGTCAGTATTCTGAGGACTATCTCTGATTTTTAAATCACTCATGAACTCTCGGAACTTACTTTCAAGAAAATTCTATCAGTTTCAATCAGTGCTTCTCACACAAATTCCATAGGTCTAGAGTACAGTCCAAGAGTCTATATTCCTAACAACTGTCCAGCAATGCTGATGCTGAGACCTTTGGAAGGGGTATGCAGTAAACTAGAGCCCTTTATGTGTGCTGCTTACTGGTCTCCAGGGAATTGAATAACCCTTAAAAAAAACTGACCAGTGTAACTAGACCTCAATAGAAAAGTGGTGGTCCCTTCCAGAGGAGACGGGGAGGAAAGACTGACAAGATTGGATTTCTAGGGACTAGGAGGCCTGAAATTGGGTAAGGAGGGACAGTGGTCTACTGATGGACCTGGAGGGCAGGAGTCGGAAGGTGGTGTCCAGGAGCTCAGGGGAATGCTTGCGATTGCTCTTGACAGTGCAGAAAATCTGTCCTGGGCGTGGCTTACTGCCACAGGCTTCAATGGACATTTCATACACTAACACTGTCATAATTCTGTAGGAAGCCAATTCCTATACTAGACATTGTTTGAAATCATGTCCTGTGGTTTTACTTTGCTTCCTATGTGCCCAGCAGTTCTGTATTTAAATTCTGCCCCTGAAAGAAAATTTTAGAAAATTTTGTTTTTTTCCAATTTTAGCATTCCCTGGAAATACCAAGTAGGTTCTCACTCTTGCAAAGATCCCAGATGGGAGGATTGTTTTCCTATAGGTTTTATGATATTTTTAAGATAATAATACACAGAGAAGGAAGTACCAAAGTTTATTTTTCCAAGCCCAAAATGTATTAACAGTCGCATCATAGCTGATGATAGGGTTCCCAAAAGGGTGTGGTTTAGAGAAATAAAAATTAGGCAAGGGGTTTCCTGCAGAGCCAAATGATCCAAATTCTTTGCTGCTTGGAAGGCCAGTGAGGCCCCAAAATAGAAGTGAAGCTCCCCAGGGCTGGCTTTACTCACACTGTTGGAGCACTAACTGCTGACATGTGTTTTTAGGAATATCGTTGCTAATGGAAACAGCTTCAGGCAAGTAGCAGCACCCAAGATTCTCATGTGACCCTTGCATGATTTTTGAAAGAACATGACTTTACCAAAAGTCATCCATATGTTTCACTTAAGTTCAAGGAACTATTTTGTTGGCTTGCAACTAGGACTATGAAATAAATAGCAGGCATAATTAATTTTTTTAAATGTGGTCACCATTATAAAATGAAGTAGGTAATAGCTGTTCAAATCTGGCAACCACATACAAAACAAATTTAGAGTCTACCACTTAAGTCACTGTATTTTCAGATTACTTGATTTTTCAGTAGAAATGTGTCACCAGGCATCTTCTTCAGAATCGAAAGCCAATCAGCAAGTTATTGAGTAACAGAAAATTAAGGGCTTAGTCTGCAAGCAAGTAAAGGCCCATTAAAACCTTATGCTGTGTAGACCCAGCCTTTGAGCCATAGTTTTTCCTTAGAACCAGACTTATGCTTAGAACAATTTAGAAAAGAGAGGATACAAGCAGGACCCTTAACAGTACACTGGGCACATGTATTGCGTTCCTTTTTGCTAAAGTGTTTGGAAAGATTTAGTCCCCTTTGTAGTGTGCAGAGGGAATTAAATAGCATCAGGCCATTGGGCTTTGCCCAGTGGGGCAATAACTTTCATGCTAAGCTTGTCTGTAGAGGATGTGTTTCCATAGTTCCTGCTAAACCTTATGTGGAATTTGAGTGGATATTGAAGGACGTGCCAAGGAGGGAAGCAGTACAAAGTAATTTCCACATCAGCTTCACGTTGTGTCATTGGCATCAAAGGAAGTGTGAAAATCAGGAGACAGACTTCAACCCACAAGGTTTTATTCCCAGCTGAAGTCTGGGTTTACACTGACAGAACAAGGAAATTTTGAGAATCTTGAAGATGCTAAAAGCTGGTCCCCTAGCTATCTCTGTAGAACACATTAACTCTCAGAGAATACCCTAGAGAAAGAACTTTTTAGCTCACCCCAAAAGACAATTAGTAGCACTCATCAAAGAGCACAGGCGTGCTTACTTTATGGGGAAACAATGAATGATCCTGAGGGGAGATGACTGACTTGAGAACTGCTGGAAAGAAAATTAGGCCACACGGTATTTATGATTTACACCCTCATGGCACTAACTTGGCATCACATCGAGGAGAAAGATTGGCTTCCTAATTTGAGATCATATGTGGAGGAAGTAATGAAGTGGTCTTGAGGTGTCAGAAAGAGGGAGCACATTATTCTCAGACGGAAATGATTACATTCCTTTCTTACATCTCCCCGGATCTATGACTGAAGAGAACCGCATCTGGGCCTCATTAGCCATCATCTGCACAGCCCCCAGCCAGCAGCCCTGGTATCTACACCACTCTACTCTCCCTGCATTGTTTTCCCACAATCTCACTCTTTCCTGCAAGTCATCTGGGGTGTAGCCACCAGGGAAACACCATTTGACCCCTTGAGGAACAAGGGAACAGGATGATTTGCTGTCCTCTCTGTATGTGCTGGGCAATCCAGATGTAAAGACAGGAACATCTGTATGTTAATGGGGGTACACTTGAGCTGGTGTCCTTCTATTCTGAGAAAACTCAGGATGTCTCTGAGGAAGTGCCTTCAGGTGTGATAAGAAACCCTGCTCTGCTGGGGCTTTTGTCAGATTGGCCTGGGGAGGGTGGGGAACTGAGGAAGCAAGAAGGAGATGTGATGGAATTCAACAACAATAGTGTTTCAGGAAAAATAAACCTCTTTGCTGGGAGCTGGAGATGTAGCTGCCTAGTAGAGCACTTGCCTAGCATGCCCAAGGCACAAGGTTCAACCAGCAGCATCATTTAAAAAAAAAAAGGAAAAGCCTTTCTGGAGTCATAAAATCCAGAAGAGATTTATGCCTCCAAAACCACCAGGTGAGGCTGAAAATGCTTGAGGTCATTTGGCCAAATAGTGCCTCCTCTGGTTACACTCCAGAACCCTGCCCAAGCATGGGAATGAAAAGCCTATGTATATGTTTTGGACTTGTTTTCTGCACTGCTACTTTGCAGGTTGTCATCACAAAGAGCCAAAAAGGCATGTAGTATTTATTGTTCCTTCTAATTAAAATGCTCCATTATGATGAATTCAGAGGCCACTATCACCCTCTCCCTTCCTTTCTACTAAAAGTATATAGGAAAGTACTTGAAGAGCCTTAGATGTCCCTCCAATTTTGGGGACTAGATATTTTGACCCTGACTCTCAACTCAGGCCTAGACTTTGAAACTTCCTAGTTGTGGATGTTAAGCAAGTCATTTAGCCTTTCTTAACCTGCTCCTCATCCCACTGGCTTAAACAAAGTAAAGCTTTTTGCATGTTGGTCGGCATACTGTAAATGCTCAAGTCAGTATTTGCTGCTCCTTTGCTGATACCAAGGTCCTATTGTAAAATGTTTGATCCAGATAACCCTGTAGAAAGACAATCCCTTTTGCTTTTTAGTAGGAAACCTCATGAAAAGATCTCAGCTTAGGTCAGCACTTCAGTTCTGACCATGGTAAAGTAGGAAAGTTAAATGACAGGCTCTGTGTAAGACATTGTGTAGGACACATATAAGAACTTCCTAAATGGTTCTTGTGGCTGCTGTTATTATCCACTGTCTTGAATATTACTTAAGGAAAAAGGCCAGTGGGAATAAAGGTGACAGATATTCGGCATCCTCTATGTAACAGCACCATGCTAAATCTTCCTATTTGTGACCTCTTCATCCTCACCTCAGCCCCTAAACGATGAGATAGATTGTGTTGACTTCATTTTTCAGTTGAGATGATTCATTCAAATCACACAGCAAGTAAGTAATCAAATTGATATTTGAACTCAGACCTGATTCTAGATTCTCTGAAAAATTGTAGATACATGCAATTCCTTGCCTTTATCTCCCTCAGCCCCTACCCTTTCTTGGTAGCATCCCTCCTGTGGACCATGCTTAAGCGCGCATAAATTTCAAAAACAGCTAATTCTTCCTGCTGGACAGGCCATAAGTAAGATGCATCATAATTAGCTATGTCTGATTGCCCTCCTGTTGTCCTAAACTGTAGCCCCTAATTGTATGGTAGTGGGGGTTTTGCTATGGCTAGTTTTATCATTTTGACAGTTTGCTAATAAAAGGTCACCACAGGTACAGAAGCACTCTGATTTACATATGGCAAGTAAAAGGGCATTATGGGAAGTCAGCGTCTAAGATA
Source organism: Hydrochoerus hydrochaeris (assembly GCA_004027455.1). NCBI lineage: Eukaryota > Metazoa > Chordata > Mammalia > Rodentia > Hydrochaeridae > Hydrochoerus > Hydrochoerus hydrochaeris. The sequence continues at coordinate 317,936 of PVLA01001664.1, forward strand.
GGCCTGTGCATTTGTTGCTATTGACATGCATGCTGAGATTCCATAATTGACAAGAAATGCTATTATTAAGCAGGTCTGTTGAGATAATTAGCACTCAGGGTTGCATTTTTAATCGGACTTGAGTCAGATAATTTATCACAGCAGTAGCAAGCTGTCAGGGTCACACAATAAATACTCATTAAGGCTGAATAAAGATTAACTGCGGGCTGAAAGAAAATTAGGCCAAGTAGTAACATTTGATTTCAATATTTACAGTGCTAATTTGGACTGATATTGGCAAAAAGATCAGATCCCCAAATGGAGCTCATTTATGAAGGAAAAGGAGAGGGGATGCTATGTTGAAATGCCTGAGTGGAAATCTTTTAAACCTAAAACCTTATTCCTAATTGATTGCCGAAAAATTAATTTTGAAAGGCTCATTTGGTGCTACTTTTCTAGAAGTCCTAGTATCTCTGCATTAATAAGATGACAACTGCAAACAGAGAAATTATGCATCTTGAAGGCGTGCCTAATTTGTTAACATTAGTCAGACACTGCACTTTTAATTTAATGCAACTCACTTGTCTTTGGTTCATACATGGGCAGTTTATGGCACTTCAAGTTAATTAAAAACACCTACCATTAAAACATGCAACATCTTTAAAGGAAAAAGGAAGTCATTTCAGGCCACTATATTACCAGGCCAAGACATTTATGTACTTGCTTATAATTTACAGTACACTAAAGATAGGAAACCAAATGAGAACATTAGTATTTATGAATACAGTAAATTTTGTTGACAAAACCAGTGTAAAAGGTCAGATGCAAAATCCACAGTAAATGTGCAGTTTATTTATCAGACCGAGAGGCTTAGATTTTAATAGAAAATTAATTTCAAAGGCTGCTGCATTGGTGTAAAACTCTCCGAAAAAGCTACCTCTGCCCTGGTACCCCTACCACCACCCAAGGTCCATGAGTTAGTAGCTCTTATGAACTATTTTTGGCATCTCAGTGGTATGGCAGACTTGAGAGATTTCAGCTAAATCGCCATTATCATCAGAGAGCTTTTGTTAAAAAACTTAATTATGCTGGGTCCATCTCAGCAGAACAGAGAGGCTTCTAGGAGTGTGGCTGGGCCGGAGGAGAGTATTAGAAATCCAGGCTGAAGAAAACAAATGAATTACACTGAGGCTGAGGGCCAGGAGGTGGCTTTAGGTGGCAGAAGGGCCAGCCAAGAAAGTGCTAGATGGCAAGAGGTGAGGAACAACCAGAAGGAGTCTGATCAGGAGAATCCAGCTCTATGGAAGATATGAGAGTCCTTTGTAGCTATAGCTGAAAGGTTTGGTAAACCTTTCCAAGAGGTTTACCAAAAACACAAAGAGGCCTTTGTGTTCCAGGTTTCCTTTGAGTGGCACCCAGGGCCTGGCACAGCATTCAGCAGGGAACAAGTGAGAGGACAGGTGACAGGAACCAACTGTTCTTCTCAGGGGACTGGGAGCTTCCATTGCCATGCTCACAGCCTCCTGGTGCACACTTGCTGCCTCACCCCACTGCCTACCTTCACCCTGAGACCTTCTTCAGTGGCCACAGCTGCAGTGGAATAGCTTTCAGCTGCAGTCAGAAAGTGGCTGGGCTTGTTATGCTTAAGTGGGGGAACACTGCCAATGTGTTCACTGATATAATCATGATAGGTAATCCTTGAGATGAGAGCACAAGGAGGAAAACCCACCTGGAATCCTCATGAAGTTGGGAGACAGACCAGTTAGTAAACTGTGAACCAGTCCTGCTCTGCTGAGTACCAAATGTAAGAGCAAAAGGGCCAGGATCATTCTCACCTCGAAGAGGCCTCAGTTATTTCTTAAACCCACTTCAGTGCTGAAGTTGCTTTAAGAGGGTATGAAGGAAGAAATCTACCTGAGGACACAGCTGGCAAGGAGAGTCAACACCACAGTCTCACCCCAGGGATACGGTTCTTCCTCCTCTCCAGGCCCAGAGGTCTCTCCCTGCCTGGTGCCCTCAAGTCTTGGGGGTTGTGGTAGGACCCGTGAGCACCCTGGAAAGTACTGAGGCAGGGCTTCTCTCCCTCCCCTGCCTGTAGCACAGACCATTTCTCACCCTGGCCCTCAGACCTTTCCTACCCCCAAGCCACTGTTTCCACCTCCTTTGGCCTAGAGCTTGTCCACTCATCTTTACCAAGTTATCACTGAGCACTAAAGGTTTTCTTCCTCCCAGGAATCTTGATATTTTAAGCAGTGAATTCCTGATAACCAAATAGTTCTCAAGGCCCCAGTGATGAATCTCTTAACTGTAGCATTTTGTTTAGTGTATTTTGGAGCAGAAAAGTCTACTCTGTGTTCCTCAAATCATATTGGGTGGCTGGCTACTACTTGGCTCAGCAGTACCACAGGGTTTTAGAGACATGCCCAAGCTCCTGATTTTTAGCTAAATGATGATGGTAGCAAAACAAGCAGAATACTGTGATGGAAGCAAGAGTAAGAACCATTCTCCACATAGGAGACAGATGAATACTTAAGGTCTTTTTTAAAAAATGTTAAAAAGCAACCATGTAACTATTAATAATAATGACTTCTATTTATGAAACACTTATTACTGTCAGGCACAATTTTAAGCACTAGAATTGTATTGATTCATTTAACCCTTACAGCTATATTTTTCCCATTTCACAAATGATGTAACTGAGGCTTAGAGAGAAGTAACTTGCCTAAAACAGTGGCACTAGTGTGTGGTGAAACTGATACTCTCTGGACTTCCATGGAAATTGCTCCAGATTGAAGAACTAGTGAATAGATGAATGGGTCAGAACAGAGAATCAGGTTTTCGGATATTTTTATAAACACAGATGTTGTTCTTTTGTTTTTAGTCTTTTGAGGAAGGAGTCAATGTTAGAAAGTTAAGAACAAAATAACCCATGTTTTTATATGCAATATAATCTAAGCTTCATAAAGAGAAAAAGATATGAAATAGCAAAGCTTACTTGAAGATGATGTTGCCATTCATGAAACTTGTGGGAACTTTGCTTACATGTGTAGAGACTGAGTCGAATTGTGAATCTGTTAAGAATTTACCCTGCAATTTCGAGGAAAAACAAATCTAGAAATATGCAAAATGTTTTTCAAGAATGGATCAATAAATATATCCATCCTGTTCAAAACTATGAGATAGAACTCTGTGTACTGACCTTAAAAGGTGTCTGTGATATATTGGTTGGTTTAAGAAGAAAAAAGCAATTTTTAACACATTTATAAGAAAAACACACAGAAATATGCCATTCAGATTGTTTCAAGTAACTCACGGTGTTTCCCTTTTGTTAGAAATAATTCTATGATGTTTTGATTTTAATGGAAAGATCTTTTGCTTTCAAATTCCAAAGAAACAGGTAGAAAACACATTATAATAGTCCTATTTGGTCAGGTACATGTGATTTTCTAATGGGATATGAAACTTTTCATAGTGTATTGCTTCTCTTATTTTACATCATAGAAACAGGAAAGAACACTGATTGCCTAACTTTTGTTCTGTATAAGCAATAAATCTACAGAGTTTTGAATGCTTTTGAGTCAACAGTGTATTTTTGCCCACCAGTCAGTATATATGGTTTTAGAGAGGGATCATATTTTGGTTATCTTTACACAAACTAAAATAAAACTATATCATGGGGGCTGAGGGTTTAGCTCAGCGGCGTAAGTGCCTGCTTGGCAAACTCGAGGTCATGAGTTCAATCCCCAGCACAAAAAAAAGTTTGGGGGTATTGTGGGAATATCCTAAATGCAAAAATTCAACAACAGTAATAGCCACTGCTTTATTGAGTAACTGCTAGGTCTTCCTTTTATATAAGCACTACAGCCCTATGAATAGGGTTTATATTGGTCCCAGGTTTTCAATTCAGGGCGGGTTAATCTTGTGGTTCCTCGTTAACTACTGAGCTCATCTACTTACCTAGGTAGTAAATGGTTTGGACACTATAGCTTCCTTCCTAATGGACAAGTAAGTCTCTGGTCTCCAGGAGGCAAATCTGGAAAATCAAGCTGGCTGGACTTCAACAAGGCTAGTTGACACCGAGCAACATTAGTACTTGAAAACAACCTAATGCCGTTGACAAAGCAGGGAATGAGTAAAATGCTTGTCTGGGGAACAAATAGAGCAAAACTAGATATTAGAGCTCTAAAGCCAACTACCTATTTAATATGTTGGGTAATGTAATATGTCAATTTGGAGTTAGCAAGCATGTCCATGATTTCAAATATTTGTCTATGATTAAAACAGGGAATAGTATGAAAATATGTGGAGCTCATTCTGGAGGGAATAATAAATAGGGATCTTTGACAATAGAAAATAAATCAGAACATGTAAACAGAAAGCCTGGACTTACGAGCCATTTTAATACCATCTGCAGGCAGTAGAGGTAATCAAGATAGGCATGGGATGCATTTTAATCCTGACTGCCACCATTTGTTTTTGAAATCATGGTAGGAGTAAAAAAATGAACAAAATAAAGCTGAAGGCTTACATATTCTTTCAGGAACACTTTGTCCATTGGAATTGCATGCTGGACATAAACCAAGCAACATACAAAGTGTGTATACAGAGCTTACCTTAGAGAGATGGAGATGTATAGATAAAGAATGATTGTTGAGAAGCATTAAGTCAACATTTTTTACTATAGCAATTGCACTATACCTGCTACACTCAAAATCACAAACTCACTCATCACGGTGAGGCATGTTGATGTAAATATACATGAACGACAAGGTTAGCAAATACTGGTTGAATCAGAAACTGTGCCAGAGGCCATGCTACATGAAAATAAAACAATGATGCCATTACTTCAGGTCACCAAAGAAAACATATCCTCTTGGCAAGAATACAGTTTTTCTCCCTTGGGTTTCCTTCCTCTTTGAGTCATCTCTCTTTTCTGTAAAGGAAAAGGAAAGGAAGAAAGAGTTGGTGTTTCTTTCATGAAATCCTTAGGAGAAATGAATGAGAAATGCTGGTTGAAGCTCAAGTAGTTATATTCCTATTTGTTGATGTTCTAACCTGCTCAGGGAGGTAAGAGAACTAAGGGTCGGAGCAGGGGAGGTGAGCAGGAGCCTGAGAGGGAGCATCTCCTCCTGTGTGCTTGGGCCCCACCTCAGTCCTGGTCCTGCATGCAGTGGCCCAGGATCTGATTGGTTCTGCCTCTGCTGCTATGCTCCCTCACCAGGTGGTAACTGTTTTCCCTTCTGGAACATGGTAGATGGGTTTGGAAATTACGTGATCATGCTCAGGGCAGGGAATAAATGAAAACTAATCAACTAAATTCATTAACAGTAGGCTGGGCTGTAGCTCAGTAGTAGAACATTTGTGCACCATGCACAAGGCCCTGGGGCTCAATTCCCAGCGCTGCCAAAAAAAAATTCACATGAGTTCTTTACCAGCCTTATTGGCATATAATCCATATATTGTACATTTCACCCATTTAAGTATACAGTTCAGGAGTATTAGTGTATCCAGAGTTATATGGCCATCATTACAATCTAATTTTAGAATATGTATTAGTTGTCACTGCACATTCCCCGCTATCCCAGTATCTGGCCACAAATAATCTATTTTCTTTCTGTATACATTTTCCCATCCTGGACATTTAATATAAATGGAATGATACAATATGCAACTTGCTTATGTTCTGGCTACATTCACTTAGCATGGTGATTCCAGAGTTCATTCTACAGCATATGTCAGTGCTTTTTTTTATTGCCAAATAATGTTTCAGAATATGGATATACCACAAGTGTATTTTGTTTATCCATTCATCACTTGAGGTACAGCTCCATGTTATTAAGGATCTGCCAAACTGTTTTCTAAAGCAGCTGCACCATTCCACATTCCCACCAGCAGTATCTGAAGATTACAGTTTCTCCACATCCTCACCATCACTTATTTTCTCTTTTACTACAGACATCCTAGTGTGCACAAAGTGGGATCTATGGTTTTAATTATATTTCCCTAGTGATTAATGATGTTAAACATCTTTTAAAATGCATATTGACCATTTGTATATCTTCTTTGGAGAAATCACTGTTTAACTAGGTTAACTACCTTTTCATAGTAGAGTTGTAAAAGTTCTTCGTATATTTTGGACACAAGTCTTTTATCAGATATATGACCTGCAAATATTTTCTCCTATTCTGTTGGTTGTCCTCCTTAAAGCTATCATCTGTACACAGATTTTTTTTTTTTTTTTTTTTTTTTGTGCCAGGGATCAAACTCATGACCTCGCCTTTACCAAGCAGGCACTTACACCTCTGAGCTAAACCTCCGACCCCAGATTTTTGTTTTAATGCACTCCCTTTTTAAAATTGTGCTTTTTGTGTTATAGCTGAAGAACCACTGCCTACCCAATGTCAATAGAATTATTACTGTGTTTCTTCTTAGAATTTTATATTATTGCAACTCTTACATTTAAGTCTATAATGTTTGGGTATCCTCAACCAAATTTTGAAACTTGCAAAATGGTATTTTCTGTAGAGTAAGTTGATTTTAATTCTTTTTCTAGGAAGGATATGATGGGAGCCAGAATATAACTGCTCCAAAGTTTATGCCACAGTGTACCGTCTAAAACACAGATTGCATTTATGATAGCAACCTGTTACACTGTTGTGTGTATAATCTGATTCACTGTTGTGTGTGTGTATATAGGGGGCATATGTACAACAAAATGAAAAATCTTTGTTTTAACAGTTGTTTGGTTTTTATTGTTATTTAAATGCCCTTTAGATGGCACTATTACATTTCCTGTTTTTCTTTCTTTTGGCTTCAAAAATTAGAAGCTTTACATCCTGCTTTGGTAAGCCACATAATTTACTAGAGGAAAGCATTATACCTTAGTGAAAAACTAAAATATTGCAATCAGATGACATTTACATAATAGGCCTTATCCAACTGTCATTCTTAAAGCCATTACCCAATGAAAACTTCTTGCAGTTTGATGGTTTTGAATGTGTGCCTATCAGTGGAGCATGCCTGCTTCGGAGATCAAGCTGCAACACTGGTGAGACCTCCATGTGGAGTTAATGATGATTTCCAGCTCATACGCTTTCAACTTTCATGCGGCTAATTAAAAAGTAAAGCTTTCAAGTGGTTGACTTCCTAAAGAGAAATGCATTCTTTATGTTGGCTGTTTGCAAAATGCCTCTTCTGTGAGGGAACCTGAGTACAGTTTTTACATCACATTTCCTGGATTATCTTTCCTGTGCCAACTCACAGTGTGGGACATTAGGAAATGGTATGCCTTTTTTTTTTAACCACTTAAAAAATTCCCAGGAAGGTTTTTTTCCATTCCAACTGCCTTCCCATTATGTTCTGCAGTCTGCCAAGCTTGCCAGAACTCAGCAGGTAGCCCACATGGTATGCGTGTCTGTGTGAGAAAGCTCCCCTGATGTGGACAAGATGTTGGTTGTAAAATGAAGCCAACATCTTGTCCACAAGTGTGCAAAAATACAGTATAGCCACAAGCACCAAGGCTGTAAAGAATATTTAGCCAAATATAGCTAAGCAAAGTGACTGTTTTGTAAATGTGATTCAGTGATTGAAACTTCTAAATCTAGGAAAGGAAATACATAGCTAGATTACTACTTGTTTTTATTTTTACTTTTTTCTACACATTGAACATTATAACATTAGTGTGTATGTATGTGACACACACACATGAGTTTCATAAACTGGAAGATCCCAAAGGAGGGGCTGAGAAGGATTTTATTAAGTATTTCCTGCTGAAGGAAGAGGCTCTGCTCCTTTTCTAATGTTTACATTTCAGTGCGTTTTTACCTTCTTGATACTTGGAGTATTATTTTACAGCCCTGTCTGTTCAGTAGCTATCGGCCAGCTACTGAGTGTTTCCTATTTTTGCATTCACTGTTTGAATTCATAATTATTACACAAGTGGTAGGGGAGTAGCTCAGTGGTACATTGCTTGTGTAGCACGCATGAGGCAGTCTTCACTGCCACACACACACACACACACACACACACACACACACACACACACAGCCATACCACATATCTGTTTAGGCTATAAATTGAATATTATCTTTATCAAACACTCAAGCATTGATCTTAGATCATTATTTGAAAAAAACATTTTCTTTGCCTTGCTTTTACCAGGAACATTTTAGAGCCACTTATAAAGACAAATCTAAGAGTGAAAAATTAAATGTCTGTACTAAAAAAAAAAAAAAAGTTTTTGAAAATGACATGTTTGAAGGGAGCATTTAATAGCCTTGCTATATTTGTATTGAATTATATTCAGTCATGTATGCCTTTCTGTCCTTCATCTTGCAGAGAGAGGTTCCAGTTTGTGACAGTATCTCAGAACTTGTGATTCCCCAGAGCTAACCCTAACTAGGGACTCAGTCATGTTTATGGGATTGAATTATTTTCATGTCTCCTGGAACAGAAGTGATAGCCATGAGCAAACAGACCAGAAAAGACAGGGAAGACTTTTTCATCTAGTACATTAATTAGTAGCTTATGTAATAAGGTTTTGCACTGAATCTCTTCTTCACATTAAGAATCTTCTTTGAAATTCTACAGAATTATTTAGACAGCTGCTACCACCTAGCCAAAATTCAGGTGTTATGGGAAAGAAAGAAGGTAGAGGTTGAAGGATTGAGACTGTGTTTTTTTAAAGGTGATTATTTGATCTCTACTCTTGTTCTGTAAAACTACTTTTTAACCAACTTAACACACAAGTGTGGATTTCTCTTGGCCATTTACAAACATCAGACTTTCCTCGATGCCTGGAAATCCACTTACTTACTGGTCCTGTTGCCCACAACACTGGGAAAAGGGTGTGGGGGCAGAACCCTTCATTAGTGTTTTAAGAACAGCCCTCAGACTGCTCTCTTAACCCACAAATGGCCTTGCTCTAAGTCTTTGAATGGCGTACCCACAGAATGCTAAACCAATCAAAAATATCATCTCCTGTTTTTCACACTTGTAATATATAGATGGGCTCGATTCCAAAAGTCTGTTTATAAATCTATGAGTTGGGAAACAGTGCACATCCCACAGAACCAGCATTATATTTGGTGACAAGGGTCTGGATGGGCTCACAGATGCTTACCTCACTATATTGTAGCTGGAATCTTGTACATGTGTGCAAAACAAATGAAGAGAACAATGCCATATTAATGAATGATGTGAACTTGAATGTAAGTAGTACATTATTTATTATATCAAATGTTATTGATTGCTTAAAAATATTTTAATTAGAAAGGATAAGGAAGTAAATGGAAATGTTTGTGGAGGTTTTAAAATATAGTCTAAAAATGAGATGATCTGAATAATCTAGGATGGAAACCAAGACGAAAAGCAACAAGTAACAAGGACATAAATCTAAACATGGTGAAGGAATAAAAGACTTTCAAGAATGTATCTAAAATGCAAGAAATAAGACAATAGGGAAAATTTTTGAAGCATACTCTGGCAACGAGCAAGTAAAGACACTTCCTAAAATTTTAAAGGTTCCACCATGGTTTGTTTGTTTGTTTGTTTTGGTTTTTGTTTTCCTTTTTTTCTAATTATTCATGTAACAGAATGGGTGTGTTTTTGAGACTTCTATGTGTAAAAAATACAGTATTGTGAACTTAGAAAAATAATTCCATGAAAAGATGGGCTCTTTATGGACCATCTGTTTCTCAAGGCTGATATTCACTTCAGAATTGATACTATTTGTAGTAGAAGGAAGTGTGGCCTGGTGGATTTTGGAATCTGGCAGACCCAGATTTAAATCCCAGATTATTGTAGGGGACACAGGTCTCTATGAACATCTTAACATTTTTGTGCCTACTTTCCTCTTTTGGAAAATGGAGATACTGTAATACCCATTTCCAGAGTCACTGATAGCATCCATCCTGGAAGCACTTATAAAGCACTTCCTGACTGCCTAAAGTGTACTGGGTGAATGACAACCCATCAGTATGAGACCTTGTATGTGTATCATGTACTTGACAAACAGCTTCTCCACATATATGCAGAATAGCAAAAACATCATCAGCATAAAGAAGCATAATTTTTTTAAAATGTAGGTTAGTGTATAAACTTCAAAGTTAGAAGAAAAAAAATTATGTGTTCTTCAGTAACCTATTTGATCACCATGCAGAGAAATGGCTCTGAATCCACCAGTTTATAATAGGTTCACAGGACAATAAGTGAGGCATCTTATAATAACCGATTTCATCTTCACGTCTTAAAAAACTTGTTTTTACCTTTGGTCTTGATTTAATTCTAGTAGTAGTTATTTAAAGAAATAAGGCATTTTGGTAAAAGGATATACATTAAAATGTTTTGGGATAAATTATGAATAACAGAACCTTCATTTAAAGTCTCTTTTAGAATTTGCAACTGATTTAAAACCTAAAATATAGCCTCTCTCCCCTCTGTACCTGGATGGTAATTGATAGTAACTGATGTTATGTTGTGGTAGTCTTCATAAATTGTTATGTGGACATGTGTATCATCACCAGTGTTTTTCTCAGCTGAACTGGCCAAAGTACCAAGATTCTGCTACTTCCAACAGCTCTCTAATTATATGCAGACTGATGTGACCCATGCATCAGTTCACTCATGATTGGGCAGAACTGGAGAAAATGCCTTTGGCAACCTATTGTCCTACTCCCCTCCAACTGCCATGGCCATCCAAACCTTGAGCATCACTTTCTTTTCCTTCTTTATTCTTCACACACATAAAACTTGGTATTCTTCCCCCATTTTTCTAAGAAAAAAAATCTTGGTAGTTCGTGCTATAAATACATCAAATGAGTTTCTGCTCAGGGCTCAGCCATGATGGGTTGCAAAGTCTTCTTCCTCAGCACTTTCCAGAAGTCACCCAGTGTACACCATCATGTGCAAGAAAATGCAAGTGCTGCCTGAGGGATCCAATCCCCACACAGTGTTAACTCTCATCATGCAGTGCCATGTGTTTTGCTTTATTAAGACACATTTCTAAAAAGGGTTTTATAATTTAGCAGATAATTTCCTCTATAACAAGGAGCAGCAAACTATAATTTGTGATCCTAATCAGGTCCTCTGCCTAATTTGTAAATAAATGTTTTGCAACACAGCCACACCCATTAATTTACAAATTATATATGACTGCTTTTACACTGTCATAGCAAAGTAATTGCAGTAGAGGCTATTGGGCCCACAAAGTCTAAAATAATTACTTTCCAAGCCAGAAAAAGTTTGCCAATCCATGCACTGCATATAATCCCATTGTAGATGACCTTCCAGATGTATTTGCTGAGATACTCTCCTTTGCCACAAATTTATGGAAGGGACTTAGATGAGTCATTTAATCTCCTTAGATCTGATTTCACATCCTATGAGTATATAATTATTAACACCTGCTTTATTTTTCAGAGAGCAAAGTGATGAGAAGAATCTTCCAGTTACTTTTCTTATACTATTTGAGGATTCTTAAATGCTCATGGTAGACATAAGGACACTGCCCTAATTATAATTGTAGTCATATTTAGTGTATACTTTTTTCAATGGTTACTTTTTCATTTTTTAAAATTTGCTGTATATTTGTAGGAGAAAGTTAGTTGGAATGCTTGTGCTGCAATGGTGTGATGGAAATGCCCTTTCTAAAAGAGTAAATGCAGATTATGAACATTTTCTTCATGGTAGAACAAACATAAGAAGTTCCAAGTGGTTATGAAAACATACAAAATTAAATACTTAAACCATTTCTTTTTCACAAAGAAAAGTTTGATCTTCCCTTTTTCTTTATATATACCTCAAAACTCATACAGAAAACAGCACTGAAAGGGGGGGAAATTCCTATAATTTTGCTACCCAGAGTTAACCAATGTTGGTAGTTTGGGGTATATCTTTCCAGGATTTTTTCATACATATTTCATGCATTTCCTGAAATTGTTACTGAACTTTCTTGGGAACAATAATACTACCACTTAATGAATATTTGGTTTGACTATTCACTTTGCCAATAACTTTATATGCATCTCATTTAATTCTTATAGCAATCTTCATGTACAAATATAATAAACCTCATTCTACTCATGAGAAAATACTCAGTTGTCTACTCATGTGACTCTTCTCAGTCCACGATAGGTCAGATCATCTGCACAGGTACTTATACAGCTCACACTCTTAGGCACTGTGATCTACTACCTAAGAAGTTTCACTTATTATAGTTATAAAGTGACCAAGCCAACAAAATACTTCTTTGTCATTGCATGAATTGAAAATAAGTGCGTGCTGCAGTGTTTTTGTTGAAGATTTCAGGGGCCAGGGATATAGCTCAGCAGCACAATGCCTGCCTGACAGATGCAAGGACATGAGTTCGATTCCTGGTATCGAAAAGAAAAGAGATTCCAGACTGACCCTGAATTCCTGCTGAGAGCCTGAATCTCCTCTGTAGAGCTGCTGGACACAGGCCAACGCCTGTCGATCACCAGAATGCTAGGGTGGCTGCCACTTCTACTCCCTTCTCCTGCTGCCCACAGTACACAACTTGCTGACCATGCCACAGACCGCTGGGCAAGGCCTGATTGACCACTGGAACCTTCCTACCCTAAACACAGAGAAATATTTTAACCACTAAATAAATCAAAAACCTGAATATAGCAGCTTTTTTGAAGGAGTTGGCTCTGGGAAGACTGCTTTATTTATAAGTTTTGAAGAGGAATCCAAAGGCATAGGTTGCTTAGAATACTTTTAGTTGCGGCAGGGATTTAGCTCAGTGGTTCAAGCACTTGCTTGGTAAGTGCAAGGTTGTGAGTTCAATCTCCTGTACCCAAAAAAAAAAAAAAAAGAATACTTTCAGTTGCAAGAAAACTGAGTCGCCAATATAAATCAAATCTTATACATAGTGTACCTTCAAGTGGTCCCTGTTCCTGCTCCTCCTGTCGCCTCCTACCATGTACTCAGTTAAAAGACTGAAGAGCAAAGATGGGTTAAAAAAGTAATTTCATAGTACTTAGGGCAGGTCCTAGCTGACAGCAAAGGAAAGAATTAGTGTCCTTTGGAGAATGCTGAACTAGACCATAACAAAAGCAAGCTTTTAACAATTCCATTTTCTTCTGGATTGGAAAGTAAATGTCAGATTGGCTGTGATGTCCTTGAGTGAAAGTCATAAAGAGCCTTGCCTGCAACTGGCTTTCCATGGGGAAACCTAATAAAAATTTGTTAATGCAATGTGATTCAAAATTACTATGAAAGTTAAGAATAATAAAGCTGAACCTAAATAAAGCACCATTAAATGTGTTTATATCTGCATTAGACTTAAGCTGTGCTGGCAATGAAAAGTTTTTACTTCTCATTGTTCAACAGTTGCAAATGTACCAGAAAATACTGGCTGAAGTTGCCTAACTGAAACCAGATAGGTCCAGACTTCCAAAAGCTATGAGAATGAAATAAATCTCTCCATTCAAAATAATCCAAACATTTTAAGTATAGTAATCACATGCCATTTAGCACAATTAAGTATGAGTCTGTGTTGCTTTTCAGTAAATATATAATTAAGTAAATACAAATGAACTATTCAAATATTACAAGAGCATGTTGATACAAAGTTATATGACCTCAGGTTGCATATGGGCCTTATAGATTCAATTATTATTTCATTTTATCAAGAAATGTAACATGAGTGTTCTTTGTAGGGTTCCTGAAAATTGATTTGGTGGAAAAAAATCTGGCTTCCAAAATTGGATCTGATCTTCTTACAGAATACTAATTAGCATTCACAATGATTTAAAGAGTGCTGAGAACCCATACCCAAATGGCATTCCCAGATCCACCATCCTGAATTATTCCTTTTTGTAACTTCCCTCTGTTGTTCTCTGTTAAAATGGAAATATGCCCGTGAGATGTTATTCAAATAGAAATATACATGGATGGCCCTGTGAAATTTTTGCTTAAAGGGCACCTGTAGTTTAATTAGAAAAGCAAAATGCATTGAAATTTCACTGCTTGTGGAAGGCAATATGTGGTGTTGTAATAATAATCCTAATAAAAATGTAGTACATTTATTGAGTACTATATACTAGAAACCATAAGTGCTTTGTATCTAATATATCATTTAAGGTTTACAGCAGTCCTATATGGAAGATAGTAAGGCATAGAGATGTTAATAAACTTTTCCATGGCCACACAGAGAGATAAATGGTGAAACTGGCATTCAAAACACAATAGAATGGTTTCAAAGCCCATCCTCTTAAATGTATCTCTTAAGGACATTCCCAATAGTCACAATTTCTTTGCTCATTTTTATAGTAAATACCATAAGTAGAATTTCAGGGAAGACACTGGGACAGAGAACTCTACCAGGGATTCTCAACTGAGCTGAACAGAGGGACAGCTAGTGTCCCTGGAAAACTCTGAAGGGAGAGCTATAGCATCTTCATCTACTCACCAGAGACACCTACAGCTTGAGGACTGGGGTGAGGGTGGGGGCCAGTCTCCTAGTTGCTCCCTTCCTCCCGTCTCCTTTAGCTTCTAGAAGACATTTCCTGTATCAGCAGAAAAATTCACTCTAATCTTTGCCTTTGCCAACACCATGAAGGTGAAATTAACGAGTATGTCTACCCATTGCAAAATGAACACCTAGATGAGGGTATATCCTGTCCTCCAGAAACCCATAATGATGTCACCTAGGCCCCCAAAGAAAAGAGCAAAACTGCTGCTCCTATTGGTGCTCTTAATACCCACTCTAGAAGCCCTAGTCCTCAGTGCCTCCTGCCACCCAGCTTGAACATAGTTGTATCTCTGTTCCCCAGTGTGGGCTAGACTGGGAAGAGAACCAGAATGAAAGTTTTCTTAACATGTTCCCACCAGCTTGAATCACCAGTGGTACACGCGTGACTGTCCCACTGGGCAGCTTATAACCACCCGATGAGACTGTCCTGTGCCATCAGTGGAATAGTCATGCTTATACCTCTAGTGGTTCAAAGTGAGACATACAAATTACAGCATCATCATGAGCATATTAAACTCCTGTCCCAAAGTGAAGCCTTTTAGCTATGTAGTGCCTCATTCCTCAGTGTCCTTATCTGTAAAATGGGTTGTATAATTTTCATGATTCATACACAGTAATGAACGAGATGAAAATAAAATAGTAAGAATAGATGCTGACATGATGACATCTGAATTTTTCCAATTAGTGAGGCACCTACATATTCCTAGCAGAAAGCCTGATATATTCTTGACATAATACAGATTATCCAAGAACTCAGTGGTTGCTCAGCCAAAAAGCTTAATTTTTTCTTTTTTCTTTTTTTTTTTTTTTTTGTACCAGGAATTGAACTCAACCTCAAGCTTGCAAGGCAGGCTCTTATGCCACTGAGCTAAATCCCCAGTCAAAAAGCTTAATCTTGAGCAGGAGTGTATCTTAATGGCAGTGCCCATATCTAGCACACAGGAGAGCCTGTATATTGGTTAAATTCCCAGTACTGAAACAACAGCAACAAAGCTTAGTCTCCTTTTATAGATGCCAAAGAAAGAGAACAAGCCAGACCTAAGTGGTTCTCTTTCATCATCCTTCCTGTGGAATTACATTAAAGATGTGTGTATCCTTCCAGTTTTGAGGGTTAGTAGCTGTTAGGTGAGCTTATAGGTCCTCTGGTACTCACACCATGTGAAATTCTGATCACCATTCTGTTTCACAATTATATCCTCAACCATTGTTCCCCAAAACCTAAGAGTGATGTCCAGGAACAAAAGAGCTTCTAACACATCACAGGCAGTTTCTAAACCAGCCTTCCCCTCCACCTGGAGCATAGATCACCTGTCTAGACTCGTCTTGCTTCAGAAACTCTGCTATCACATAACCAGAGTGGTGTACCTCCTCCTGAGCATTTAGCACTGCATCCAACAGAGACTGTCCTGGCTGGCCATGGGGAGGTTTCCGAGGTTTTGGCGCATCCTGCATCACAGTGAGGTGTCACTCAAGTGTCTGCCACAAGAAAGATGGTCCTCATCCAGGTGACTTCAGTGAAGATTGCTAGATGTAAGAGAGGGTACCATCCTTTTCTTTTCTTTTTTTTTTTTTTTTTTTTTTTTTTGTCTTTTTGAGACAGGGTCTCGCTATGCAGTTCAGGCTGGCCTTGAGCTCACTTTGTAGCCCAGACTGGTCTCAAACTCACAACAATCCTGCCTCAGCCTCCCGAGTGCTGGGATTACAGGCGTGAGCCACCACACCTGGCAGTACCATCATTTTTAAAAACTCCTCTTTTGG
>PVLA01001665.1:0-176460 GCA_004027455.1 Hydrochoerus hydrochaeris
TGAAGTCAAGCTCCTCATCAATCCAAGAATATCATAGGCTTCTCCCCGCTTCTTGCTGGTCAGGCTTGCTGGGCAGCTGGAGACTTCTTTCTTACCCATCCTAGATGGTACATTCAAGCTAAGAGACAACTTCCTCGTTCAGAGTAAAACCCAAATGTCTCCCCAAAACCAGAGCAAAGCCTCCATAGTTTAGTTGAGTAAGATGAAGAATTCCCATGCACACATGCATCACTCTGAAACTTGGATATTAAAGTCTACCAATTGTTGGCCAGTTTTGTACCACTTTTAGCCTTCAGAACTTGACATAATTCTGCATGTCATGAGTTATGTTCAATGTCATTGTTCTCTTGAGCCATCCAACAAGAGGCAGAAATCTTTACACCTGATTGAAGAGAAACTTCATTTAGGGAATACTAGGTTTTTCTAAGGAAACATTCGTTGGTTTTAGTGAGGGACATTTGGGCTTCTTTGGAGGGAAGTCATAGAAAAGACCTATCTACTAGTGCTACACAAGAGTGTTCCATGACAATTTACCATGCACCTGGGAAAAGAGCTATCCATAAGCTCCACCGCAGGTCATTTCGCAGAGGAAAATGTGGTCAGGCAGGGAAGGAGGTGCGCCTCTCTTATCACAAAGGCTCCTTTGACAGATGGAACCAGGCTTGCCTGGTTGACAAACCCCAGGCCTCCCAGGGTCCAGCTCAACAAAAACAAGCACTGATTGCTCTCTCTGGGCAGCCCTGCCCTCTGAAAAGGGCTGGCTGGCTGTGAGGTTCATGAAACTAGAGCTGATCTCATCCCTATGGAGGTTCCCCAAGGGCTCTGTCAGCTACCATACTGCTTAGAAACCCTGGCTCTAGAAGGACCACAGCAACAACCCTCTGACAGGGCAAAGCCCAGAAGAGGGGTGGTCAGAAGAGACCCACACACTACTCAAGGCGCAGGCTCCTAGTCTTGACATAGATGGAGCTGACCAGCTGTTTCCACTTTCCGGGCAGACCCAGAAGAAGCATTTGGCTGGACATGGTGCTGAGCTTTTCTGTTGTCTTCTCATGTTGACCCACTGACCAAAAATGATACCCACCATTGCTCAGGATTTTGCAAGTTTATAATCCATATAGAAGAAACATTGTTATATAAACCTTGCCAAGACTATAGGGCTTTTAAATTCCCAACTAAGAAGCTGGAGAAATTTATGGCAGTGTTGCTAGATGAGGAGGCCAAGTAAACTCACAGTGTTGATCTTAGGTCTGTTTAAATTTCTCTTGCCTTCTGGCACTTGAAGCAGTGGTGGAAAGAAATCATTTACTCATAGGAGCATTAAGCATTTGGAAATACAGGGGTACCAGGGAAGAGCATTAGGAGCATAATTGATGTGACACGTGTAGTCCTAGCCTGCAGAGGGAAAGACTTCACTCCAGCACTAGAGCCATTCGTGTCACGGGTGGCATGAAGACCTAACAGCACCTTGGAGCAATAAGTAGAGTGAATTATATGAAAGCTCAGTTTTCCAACCCATGAAGTCTTGATCGTTAAGCAGCCCTCCCCTGCTCCCCATAAAAGGACACGCTGCCTGGGGTCGCAGTAGGCATCATATGAGGAATGTCCAGTTGGCCTCAAAGTCTAAGAGTGTGGCTTTTTCATGAAGGTTTTTTCTGCTCCTCAGAATCTAGTTCTGGGTCTCTCGTCTGCCTTTTCTATCTGTAAGGGCTGCAGGAGCAGCAAAGGGAGTCACACCACTTCAGATCCTTTTAGGACTGCAGTTGGAGGAGAATGAGTTGAACCCTAAAGAGAAAAATCAGCATTTCGCACAGGATTTGGCTTTCATTTGCTAATCGCATGTCTCTGTGGGAGACTCTGTGAGGTTCAGTCAACAATGACACTTTCATCAAAAGGTTGTGATTGTGCAGACCTCAAGGAGGAGTGTGAGGCAGCAGAAGTCCCCGTTCCTGTGGAGGGCTGAAGTGAAATGTGGGGGCCTATTTTTAAATGCCAGATTACCTTGATTTAACACAAGATGAAATGCAATCCGATATGTGAACTAACAAATGACTCAAGTAAAAAGTCATTTTAATGTAAAGTCCTTGGCATGATGTATTAACCTTCCCAGGAAGCCTGCTAATAGTCTGCCTCTAAGGTTCCTGGCTACAAGAATTTTCTGGATGTGACGCCCAAACCTTATCTACCCTCCTCCCGCCGTCTCCATTTTACTGCTCACTGGTGTGTAATCTGAGCATTTTATATAGGAAAAACTTGCTGGAGTTGAAACTGGAGGAAAATATGTCTTAATAGAATTTATAATTTAACAACCTACCAAGACAGACTAGAATTTATTGGAATAATATCCGCTAAAGACCGCCCATATCCCAACTTTCATAATCAGTGACCTAGATCTTCAAAAGAAAAAGTAGAGAACACCAAGATATTTTTCCAAGCTGAAGAAAGTAAAGTCTGTAAGTGTCTCTGTAGGTATCAGGAATTATGAGAAAGAAAGAAAAGAAGAGAAGGTAGGAAGGAGCTTGATTCCTAGCTCCCTGGTCCTGTTTTCACTGCCTCCAGGCCCCACCCAACTCCCATTAAGTTCTGGGATCTGTGTATCTTTCCATGCAGACACTCAAATGCCTTCTTTACTCAGGAAGTTATTCTCCTCACGCCTTGTGAGGTCTTGGAACAAAAATTAGTTGAGAAGGAAACAAACACTGCTCCTTTGCCCAGAAAAAAGTCACATTGCATCATGTAGCTAAAAAAAAAAAAGTTTGGTTGGTTTCAGGGGAGGGGAGGGGGAGATAGTGCTGGGCAGGGGTGAGGGGGAAGGAACAGTGAGGGAGGGTCACGTGTGTGAATCTGCTCCTTATAGAGACACATGCACAGAGAGTCACTGTCAGAAAACACGGTTGTAGGCGAACGAGTCAAGAGACTTGAATAGAGGGTGCCAGACTGGGTGCTGCCTCTTAAGGCAGAGTACATGCTATCGATGACCATGAGGATTTGTCCAAGGCCCCATTGCCGGCGTCCTTCAGGTCACTCCTGGCTCTCACTCCGGCTAATCCTGCTCAACCCCTAAATTCTAAAGTGGTTTTCAATGACAAGGAAAAATACTTTATAAAAAGTGGGTTTTACACTCAGGTTTTAACTTGGTGGATTCCCCATTCCCCTGACTGAGGGCAGGCATGACCTGGAAAGTCTCTGTTAATTGGTGTAAAAATCACTGGTACCACCTCTGACTGGGCCCCTGGGGTGCAGGGGTGAAGGAATTTTCAGAGCTTAGCAGCTGTGTGGCTTCCCTCTTTGCAGGCTCCCCATAAACCCTCTCAAGGCAGAATGAACATCAAAAAGCAAGACCTCTGAGACAAACTTGGGTGCAAATGACTCCACTTCTGCTCAGGAGAAAGAATTTCTTAGAGACTCTGCCTCCTTGTAGGTGACTGAGCCAAGTGAGACTGCCAGGAGATAAGACAGCATTCCAAAGGATACAAACGATTTAAAACCAGGAACACAGAAAAGTGAGTATCACCCATCTGACCCAGTGTCCTCCTCCTTAGAGAAAACAACCTGCTTCTCAGTGTCTCTAGGACAACTCGGGGGGGACAGCAGCCCAGCATGACTGATGCCTTTTCACTAGTCAGCTTGCTTCCATCAGACTCTGGCTCTCTGTGCCTCAGTTTTTCTCATCTATAAAATGGTAATAATCTCAATAGCTACATTACAGGGCTACGGGAAGAACTCATGATAAGATGCATGCAATGTGCTTGGAATAGTTTGATATATGTCAAGCACTCACAAAAAGTTAGCTATTATCATAATACATGTCAAGTCCCAAGCATAGCTAGACCCTCCATGAAACCACAGTTTTCCTGTTCACAATTCTCAGTCACCATGGCACATGCAAAATGAAACAGCATGAAATTCCTACAAGAACATGACCTCTTATGGCAGTCATTTGACCCCAGACAAACGACTTTGAGCATTGGCTTACTCATCTCTAAAAAGTTCTATCTCTGGTAACTTCAAGACTAGGGAAGAGGACACATATGCAACACATCATCATTCTGTGTGGCTCCTAATATGGTGAAAGCATATTTAGAAGACCAGAGGAGACTCAGTGAACATATTATAACTCCCTTGCCTAAAATGCTTCCTCCAGTTCCTCACCAAACTAATTCTTATTGATACTTCTGCTTTTGGTTGATTTCATTTGGTCAAAGAAGCCTCTTCAAATCTCAAGATGCTTTATGCTTTGAAGGTACCCACATTTCTCACTTTCTAATATTTAATACACACAGTGACTTCACTGCATTCCCAGCCTGCTAGCATTTTCAGCATTTTGCTAACTCACTCACTTGGAAAATGCAAAATAAATCTTTCATACAGGAAGAATGAATGTGCCTCCACAGCAGCTTATGGGTAAACGACTCAACCCCATAACCTGAATCAAGTGTTACAGGACATGGGAGAGCCTGCAGTGTCTTCCCCCTGCTCTGAGGGAGCTGGCGGCCACTGTGTGATCATTAGTACAATCCAACGCTTTGAAAGTCCAGCAATAGGACTGAGGGGTAGGTTAGTGGTAGATCAAGCATATGTTTGACAGGTACGAGGACCCTGAGTTTAATTCCCAGCTTAAAAATAGTTAAAACCAAACAACCTAGAACTATCCTCTCCCATAAACAGTCTGATGATTTTCAACAAGGATGTCAAGACCATTTGAGAGGGAACGGACAGTTTTTCTAACAGTGTTGAGAAAGTGGGTTACCCACATACAAACTGGTAATCTTGGGTCTTCACATCATACCATATGCAAAAAGTTAACTCAGAAGAAATCAAAGACATAAATATAACAGCTAAATCTATAAAACTCTTACCAACATATGTGGGAAAGTATTTTTGATACCGAATTTAGTTATTATTTCTTGGATGGGCACAGGCAATAGAAGCAAAACACATAAGTCCAACTATATCAAAGTTAAAGACATTTATGCTTCAAAGAACACTTTACAGCAGAGTAAAAAGGTAACCCATAGAATGGAAGAAAATATTTGCAAATCAGGCAGTTTAATAAGCTACAATACAAACTCATAATAATATCAGTTTAATACGCTACAATTCAACAACAAAATTACTAATCTAAAATTAGGCAATGGCAAAATAATATTTCTCCATGGAAAACATAACAAATAACAAAAAAAACTTAGAAAGTTTAGAGAAGTAAATATAAACTGAAGTCGTAATAAGATGCTACTTCACATCATTAAGATGACTTTTATCAGAAAACTAGCATGGAGGCAAGGACATGGAAAAATTAGAATTCTTAAAAACTGCTACTGGGGGGCCAGGGATTTAGCTCAGTGGCATAAGCACCTGCCTGGCAAGCATGAAGTTGTGAGTTTGATCTCTGATATCAAAAAAAAAAACACAACAACAACAAAAAAACAAAAAACCACTGCTACTGGGAATATAAAATAGTGTAGATACTATGAAAAATAGTCCTCCCAAGATAAAAATGGAATTATATGATCTAGGAATTTCACTTGTGGGTATTTACCCAAAATGGTGAAACCAGGATTTTATGAAGAGCTCCTTGTATACCCATGTTTGTGGAGGAATCCTTCATAACAGCTAAGAGGTAGAAGCAACAGTGTCCACTGATGAGTGGCTGGGTAAATGAAACATAGCACATACACAAAATGGTATTTTAGTAGGTTTAAGAAAGAAGGAAACTCTAATACATTACAACGCATATGAAAATTAAAGACATTATATCTAGTGATATAATATAAATCAGGCACAAAAGAACAAATATATGATTCTACTCAACAAGGCTCCTAAAGCAGATGACACAAAGTAGAACAGTGGTTGCCAGGGACCACCACAAGGGTAATGGGAGTGAAAGAGTCTCAAAATCCCCTTCCAGGTCTCAGATCTGAGGCTCTTGTCCACACGCTTTCTCTGAAGGGCAAAGCCCAGTGGCAGTTCAAGCAGAGGAGGAGGAGAGAAGCAGGAAGCGGTGTGGCATCTGAGCCTGACACTGGGAACCAAGACGGTGATTTGCATGGGTCCACTCCCGGCTCTTAGACACTCATCTGCTTCCCGAGAAATGGACTCCTCCGGCTCTGGGTCATTAGCACTTCAGTGCTGCTTCCAAGAGTTTGTTGGTATGAAACCTTAGCATCTTTCTTTGTTTCTAACCACAGAAGCTTTGTGATTGGCCAGAATCACAAAGCCAAATCTGCAGCCAAAACCCAGGTCCTTGGAGTTGGGACATGTTCAAAGCTTGGATCAGGGGAAAGGGCTGCGGGACAACACTGCAGAATGAAGAAGCAGAATTCTCAGTGTGCACAAAGTGAGCCCCAATGAACTCACACACTTTAAGGCCCCATCCATAAAAAGCAGGAGGAGAGGGGAAAGGCGGAGATCCGGGCCTGCAGCTCTTCACAGAGACACACTCTAGAAGAGTGACTGCCCTATAGGCACAGGCTGAGCGCGACGTCACCCTCAGGTGCAAACCAGGAGCTGTGAGAGGCAGAGGCAGCACCAGGCAGGGCTCCTCACCGAGTGCGGCAGCTTTTAAAAGAAGGGGACCGAGTCTATCTGCAGTTCTTCTGCCCTTACTCTGTGAGATCCAAGGAACCTCCACACCAAACCTAGATGTTTTGTGTTAGTCTTTGTTTTGTTATTGGCCCAAAGAATAACCATCAAAGCTGCCCCAGTAAGTAGCAAAGGAGATATCAAATATGCTTGTCCCACGGGCAATGTCAACTTTTAAAAAGCTAACTATTTCCAAACCTGAAAACAGATCTCCTCAAGCTGTGGATTTTGGCCTACTTCCATGTGGCTTCATTTAAGAACACTTTCTCTTGAAGTAGCTGCTCTTAGCTTGTGTCGTGTGGGTGGTACACTCATGTCTGAGCTCCAGGACACCAGGTCCCTCCCTGCTGACAACGAAGCAAGGCTCAGTCTCGATGCCCTGTACGATAGAGCCAGCCAGGTGCCCACTGTGGGGTGAGCAGTGTGTGAGGGCGAACGAGGTGAAACGTGCTGTGAAGGGGAGACTGGAGAAGCAAGGGGGGCCCAGAAACACGTACCTCTGCCCAAGCCTCAGGGAAGCTGGACAGACAGGGCAGGGCAGGGCAGGGGTGTCCACATGCGAGGACCTGGAGGTGTGCAAAGCTCCAAGACACGACTGTGGCTGTTGACAACTTTCAAGAAACATCACTGTGTTCTCCTCACTCCTTCAGCTAATTTTTGAGTTCTCCTTTTCTGATGTGAAGGTATTTCTATGACAAAAGGCTCAAAATAAATCTTCATCAGCGGGCCAGAGGTTAAGTCTTAGATTTTCAAGATAAAGTTAAAGAAACTAGGATGCAATAATCTAAATATACTCATTCCACAGAAATATTTCTGCGGATTTTTGGAATTCTATTGAGTGATTTGTGGTCCTTTAAAAACATGGTCCCAAAATCCTTTGACATTCTTCCCATCAAGAAGAAGGCTCAAAATCCTTTCCCTTGAATCTGGGTAGATTTATAATGACTTCAACCATCAAAATAGAGCAGGTGTGATGTTATGTCCTCACTTTCCAGGCTGGTCCTCTTATGGTCACCCTGGGGGAAGACGGCAACCATGCCATTGTCCAACTTTCTTAAGGCTGCTGTGCTGGAAAGGCCACTTCTATGCCTCCAATCAGCAGCCCCAGCTCAGAGCCCAGCTGACAGCAGAGCCAACTGCTGGCCCAACCCAAGGATCAAGAGAACTCGCTGTTGCTCTCACTCTCTGTATATGTGTAACTTGATCCTGATTATATTGAACAAACAATACATAATGAAATATTTTTCCTTTTTTGTGTGTGATAGGGTTTCAAATTGCCCAGGCTGACCTGAACTTCAACCCCTCTGCCTCAGCCTTTTGAGTAGCATGGATCCCAGGCTGTGCCCCACACCCAGCTAAAGTTTTCATTAACTTCCAATTATTACCTCTAGCAACTACTGAGTCTTTAAGCCAATTGTGCTAAGGAACAATCTGTTCCATTTGCTTTTCTTTGAATCCTGTTCTTAAGGTTTCCAACTGCTGCTGACTCTCTTCTTGCATTTTATGCTGTTTTTTCCTCCAGAATTACTACCAGACAAGTTTTCACACAAGAACAAGAGTTTTGCCTTGGACATACAGTCCAGAGAAATTCAGGCTGCCCAGCCCTGTCAACTGTCAACTGCTGGCTTCAATTGCTTGAGAGATCCCCAACACGAACTTCCTGGTCGAGTGCTTCCCAAGTTTCTTACCATCAAAATTTTGAGCAAATAAAAAGGCTGCTATAAGCCACTAACTTTTGGGGTAATGGACTGTGGTGGATCGAAAACTGGTGGGCAACTTGTCACACCCAGCTGAACTGAATCAGCGTGGTGCTGGGTGTGGAGGGCCCACCTGAGGATCGCTGCCATCAGCATAAAAAGGAGAACTGGCCAGGAAGAAGTAGTGTGCTGTTGATCCTCCTGGAGGAGCTCGTGGTGCTGGCATCCTGATATGAACTCCGTTGTTCCTTGCTGTCCCTAAGAAAGGCTGTGGTTCTTTTGAGGGGAGCTCTGGTCCTTACCTTGAGTGTTGCGTCCTGGCTCCAGTGCAGATTCCTCGGCCTGCTGCACAGCTCCTTCATTCAGCTGGCTCAGACTTTCTAGCTTCCACTGCTGACCTTTGGGCCTTCCTAGTGCAGATCCTTGATACAGACTTGCATGAAACATTGTTGTGGGCTCTAGGCCTCCAGTGGGGCTCATGCAGGACATTGCCATGAGCTCTGGATTTTCAGCTGGACTCGTGCAGGACACTGCCATAGAATCCAGGCCCTCAACTGAATTCTTTGGGTCTCTAGTGTGTTGACAGATTTTCTGCACTCCTTTTGCATTTGATTCTTTGGGTGACTATTATAAAAAAATTCTATAAACTATGTGTCCTGTATTAAATTGTTTCCCTTGCAAACTCTGACTACAACATGGACTATACAATAATAGTAATCTAAAATATAGTCTGTTGGTAGTTTGTGATTTTAAAGGAAAAGGTCATAGGAAAGTTTATGTATATGTTACAAATTTGCAAGACAGGTTTGGTAATGCTTTTTACAAAAATCCCATTATGCCCTTAAAAAGCATTATGTTCTTAAAGATTACACATTCCCGGTAAGGTTCCATGTAGTCAATAAGTTATGACGATCATTCAACAGGATACAGTTTGTCATATTTGCATGTTATTATTTGTAGTAGTTAAATTTGTATTTTTCACTTATATTATTTTCATTTATTAGATGGAAACTTTATTATAAAACACTTGTTATAAACAGATATTGTTTCAAGTGAATACATTTACTCTTCAGAATGAGCTAGTATAGTAGAGATTATTACTAACCCCATTTTATAGATGACACAACTGAGTCATTGAGAAATTAAGTATCTAGTGCATGGGCATATAAATTGTAAATATTAGATGTGTAATTTGACTGTAGACAATCTAATTTGAATCCATAAACTCTGATCCTCTCTTGCCTCTCAATTTTGCATCATTTTATTCTCAATTTGCAAGCATACACATGCACTAGTGCTACACTGAAATGCAAATAGTAATAAAAGAATATAGTTTAAAATAATGTTACACATGCAAGTGATCACCAGAATTATATGCAAATATAAAAGGTTTCTATTTAGGCTGGGAAAAGTGAATCAGTATATAATAGCTAAAAATCAGACTTTTATATAAGAGTATCCATCACTCTTGTCTCTAGCACATTATCTATTACGAAACTGTCATGTGCAGGCAGGAAGCAACTCAAATCTTCCCCTTACTTTTAAACACAGCACAGCAACCCTCTGGATAAGGCAACAGAGTTTGGGTGGAACACATGCAAAATAATACTTTCCCATAAAAACATTACAAATTATATAGCTAAGGGACAGGCATAACCAAGAATACAGAGGTGTCACTTAATGTGTCATCTTCTATAGTAAAATGCATCATGCCATCACCAATCACCAAATAAAAATGCCAGCTATGTATTTACTTAGTGCTATCACACTTGGCAAGAAAGGCGTTAGAAGCTATTGGAGAAGCCACTTTCCACATGGATCTGTGTGTCACCTAACAACAAGGACATACAGTGCGGAAGACTATTACCCTACATGGTGATAAGGACATGAACTGCACAGCCAGAAAGTCAAAATGTATACCCCAACCCTGCTTCTTGCTGGCAAAGTGATCGTCAGCAAAGTACTCAGCCTCTCTATGCCTCAGTTTCCCCATGTGTAAAATAAGAGTCATGATGGTACCTACCCTGAAGTTGCTAAGGAATTCAGTAAATCAGTGCAGTAAGGCACTTAAGACAGTGCCTGGCACAGGGTGTGTGCTATATAAATGTTTGTCAAATAAGTAAATAAAGTGTGTGCTAATAGATATTTCATCCTGCAGTTGGACAGAACCACTGAAGTATAGTGTACAAGTGCAGAATATGTGAGAACTTTTTGTTTTGAAACTAAGAGCTAACAATACAGAAAAGGCTTTTTGTTAGGTTAATAATTGTTTTGTGAGCTAGATATAAATGGAAAAAGTGAGTTCATTTGAATATTGATGGGAGCTATGAGCCCAGCAAAAATAAAAGAGTAAAATAATTGTCCTCAAATATCAATCTGTATTCCATTTCATTCACAAAGCACAGTGAATGGCTAAAACTATGCCTCCAAAACTTAATTAAATGTTGAAGGAAACAAAGAAAACCAGAAATATAATTCACTCATAGATTTCAGTGCCTTTGCCATATAAGAACAGGCAACAGTGAATACAGTAATCATTCTCCACACTGTGCTCTGTTGATTCTTACAGATTAACTAGGACCACAGGTATTCTTTGCAATGAAGAATCACAAAATCTTTGCAACATGCTATAATCCACGTATTACTCATGCAGCTGGGATCACTGGAGGGATGAGCTCAATAGCGCTGCTGAATCTGCCTGGCTCACTACTGACTACTGGTCACACGGCAAGCTCAGGTCCAAGTGCATCTCATGCTCCAGCAGACAGAGGCAGGTTCTCATGGCAGGAAAAGTGCAATGGTGCACTCAGAAACGTACAAAACCTCTCAGGATCTAGACTCAGAACCAGCGTACTGTCACTTCAACACATTTCATGAGCCAAAAGCTAGCCCACATTTGAGGTATGGGAAAATAGATTCTACCACTTTAGTGACCCAAACCACCAAGCCACATGGCAAAGGAAATGATTACAGAGAGAGGCAAAGTCAAAGACCATTTCAATGATGGAAAGTGCATTTCAAATATACTTCAAGTTGACGGCCTGTGTTGATATGAATGCTTGTAATGGGCTTGTGGCTGTCCATTTGACACTGCTGTGATTCTACAGTCAGCACTAAGGAGACCATGATTTTTAAGATCACC
Source organism: Hydrochoerus hydrochaeris (assembly GCA_004027455.1). Classification (NCBI taxonomy): domain Eukaryota; kingdom Metazoa; phylum Chordata; class Mammalia; order Rodentia; family Hydrochaeridae; genus Hydrochoerus; species Hydrochoerus hydrochaeris. The sequence goes on from PVLA01001665.1 coordinate 11,422, forward strand.
ATTTCTTAATTAGACCAAACAGACACATACGTATCTATCAAGATTTTCTGGTACTAAACATTTTCATTGTGTGTTAGAGAAAAAAATCAATGGTGTACTATTGGATTCATTTGAAAACCATAAACAATAGGATAGGAAAAAATCTCTTCAATAGCCATGTGCAACCAGAGTGGATTAGAAAAGCGTTTACCTTTCATTCTCAGAATGAAATGTCAAATTCCCAACTTTGAAATGGTACATGTTCAAGTGAGAGTCTGACCAAGTCCCAAAGTGAATCTTTCAGTGAAAAATTTCTTAACTCCCGGGTTCTTGTCTAACTCAAACATCAATGACATTCACAGAGACATCAAATACTTCTGCACTTAAAACTGGTAATAAAGGGTTTCTAAATAAAAAAGAAATAAGGACAGTGGAAAGAATGTAAAAGGAGGAGAAAGCAGACCTATAGGTCATCCTATCCATCATGAAACCACATGATAAGATGGTCTTTCAGGGAGATAACTGTGTGTTAGGGAAACATTACAAAACTATCATTCCTAAGATACACATGGGGGAAAACTTCATTAAGTTAAAATTTTATAATATTATTTCAAAACTTACAAAAACTATTCTACATATGCCTAAAATTGCAGGCTATATGTACTTTTTTGCCATTATATGCTCTGTAGATAATGAAATTTTGAAAAGCAAGTAATGACAGTTATAGACCTAATATTTATGTCCTTCTACAATTCAGATGTTGAAACCTTAATCCTCAATTTGGATGTTTGACTTTTGGAAGTAATTAGGTTTCCATGAGGTCAAGTTGGTGCTCATAATAGAATCAGTGCCCTTGGAAGAATGAGCTGAGTCTCTGTCTCTGTCTGTCTCTGTCTCTCTCTGTCTCTGTCTCTCTCTCTGTCTCTCTGTCTATAATATTTTATTGTACAAACCCAAGAAGACTCAAGACTAAAGAAGTCAGCATGTACAGGAAAGGAGCTCAGGAGAGAGCTTCACCCTGAGGGTAGCAGTCTGTAGATTCTGTTCAGATCAGGCACTTGCAGTCACAGGTGACACAAGTAAGCGAGTCACTGGTTAGGGAATACTGCACAGTCATTTGTCTTGCAAAAGCAGCATGGCAAACCCATTGACCATGGAGACTGAGAAGAAATGAAATGATTTTGGTGGCAAGAATTAGCCTAAAAGTGACTGTGATTTAAATGAACTATCTACAAGATGTTAAATTATAAACTACAGTGCTATCTTCATTTTCTACAACTACTGTGACAAACTGTCACCCAATTAGGTGCCTTAAAACCACAGTTTCCTCTCTCACTGTCCTGGAGGCACAGGGGCTTGCAGTCAGGGTGTCAGTGGTGTCATGCTTCTGCAGAGGCCCTCAGGGAGAACTGTCCCCTTTCTCTCTCCATTTCTGGGAGTTGTGAATGACCCTGGCTTGTGGATATATAATTGCACCTGGCCCCCCGTCTTTAGTGGCCTCCCCTCTGGGTGTCCTTCAGGGTCTTCTGAGGACCTTTGCCATGGAATCTAGGCCTTCCCTGGGTCATCTAGGAGGATGTCCAGACGCTTAACTTAGTTTACATCACTAAGGGCCTTTTTCAAAATAATATTATATTCAGACTCTGAGTAACATCTTTTTGTGGGAGAGGAGGCACTGTTAAAGCCACTACAAATGGTAAAGAACATGGTCAAAGACTCAGAAGAGAACATGAATAATGAAAGTGTAAAATCTGTTCATTAGGGATGTTAAAAACAAAATAGACTGTTATAAAATCTGTGTGTTGCAGGGTGGGGTGGGGTGGGTGGGTGGGTTGCTGGCTGAGACCAGAGCAGGAAAAATTAAGAGGAAGGCCCTGTAAAACTCCTCTTCTCTTTATAATATGGTACATTTGGGACTAAAAGTTCTGTTTTACTTGATGGATAACAAATAACTGATTTCAGTTGTGTCTGGGTTTCCAAACCAGTATTCCCTTATGACTGGATATGTACTGCACGCAATTTCTATCAACAGGGATTTGTTTATTTTTAGGTAATCCGGGATGATGAAGAAAGAGAAAAGTCTCTGCTTGACTGAGATCTACCCTTTTTAAATGAAAATGAAAAGCTCTAACTCACTGCTTTGGTGTGGATTTCTTTCTGGGTCTCTCTAGTCCTTCTACTAAGTCATAAAGAGTGAGCGAGAGCCCTTGGTCTTTTCTCCTCACTCTGTCTTACTCTGGAATGAGCCCATTAACCTCTTTGTTAATCATTACTTAGAACTTTCAATGTAGGAGAACAAACACATTTGATTTTATTATCCATTAGAATTTCCTTTAAAATTAATCTCCACTCAATCTTTTGAAGCTGTAATTGACTACTGAAAGGAGCCATTCCATATTTAGGACCTGAGAGTCTGCAGTCTTAACTTGGGAGTCCAATCCCCTTCCCCTGAAAGTCAAAGGTCTTTTCTGGGGAGCATCACATTTCCAAAGAAGCCCATTATCTCAAGAAAGGCAAGGACATCCACAGACTGGCTCAATGCCACGAACCATCAGTTTGCTGCTGACCTTTGAGAAATTCTTTAAATTTCATGGGCAAAATGAGTATCCGGATGAGGCTGACAAAGGGTTTAAAAAAAAAATAGAAAAAGAATTTGATCCAAATGTATGACAAATGTGCCAGGGAAGGGCACCCTGTCCACCCTTTGCACAGGAGGCAGACCTTCTGCTGAGCCCAGATGGCTGGTTCCTTGTTGTAGCCACTTAGTATCGGATCTGTTTGCTTCCAAACAAATCTCAAAGAATGATTCCTCAGATCTGCCTGAACTCCTTCCTCCAGGGAGAATTGACCACACCCTGTAATCTGTTCCCTCTGCTCCAGTATTACTTCTTATATGCTTTAAGTGACTAAATGTCTTTCTCTTCCCTTCCAGGTTTTATTACCCACCATGCCTTATTTATTTTTGTATATCAGCATTTTAAACCATAGTAATTTAAAATAGTGGTTAAGTAGAGGTATAGATGAATGACAAGCACTAATGATCTTTAAACTAGAATTCTCACTAAGTGCTTAGAACTGTCCCAACCAGAGTACTGGAAACCACCAGCCACCTCCCTCATTGGCCAAGCAGCACTCAGCAGAGCTTCCAGCCTGACTGAGGAGGGAAAGTCAGTTGCACCAGAAAAAGTAGCGCACCAGGAAAGTCTGCATCTATTCTCAGAGTACCCCTTACCTAAAGAACTCACAGAATGAGGCTCAGGCACAGCCTGACTACAGAAAACAACTGTATCAAACACAGTTCTTCACTTGTGACACAAGCTTTTCCTTAATAAGGGGTTGCATGTTATTTTAGGGCGACAGACTGCCCATATGTTGTAACAGAAGCAGCAGAATGAAGTTAAGCTTCTCATCCCCAGGCAGGGCGGCCACCATACTCCGCGGGTACGCTGGCGGGATGGGGAGCAGCCCGTCCCTAGCTGCCTGTGTGCATGAACACTGTCTCACATTTATTACATTGCAATACTTCCGGTACTTAGGGAGAAGACAAGTAATATAAAAATGAAGTATAAATATGAAAATCCAACTACTCCATCTCTCCAGTCCTCAGACCAAGAAACCTTGGAGTCATCATTTATTCCTCTCCTAATCTGATATCCAACCTACAACCCATCAGCAAGCCCTGTTGCATATTCACTACGCCAGCATCTAGGCACTTCCTGCCCCTGTCACTCCTGCCATCCTAGTGTAGGCATCAACTTCTCCTGCCTGCAATGAGAGAGCTGGTCTCCAGGTTCCCCTGCGGTCCCTCCCCAGCAGAGCACGCAGAAGAATCACATTAAATCAGAATGATCCGGCCCCGCTCCACAGTTTCTCCACTTCACCCAGAGGAGAAATCAAGCTCTCACACTGGCACTGGAATGCTGTATGGTCTTCTTCTTCCTTCCCTACAACCTCCCCCCTTCAGTGTATCCCTCCTCAGTGTCTTCCTTGCTGTTCCTTTAAAGTTTACATGTTTTTCTCAATCAATGGAATTTTATTTTTGGACAGAACAAGAGAGAAAACAAATAGCTGACTTTGCCTTTCTGGCTGAGCTTCTGATCACATGCCTGGGGCGCTCTCATGGCAAGAGATCCCTGCTCTTCTCTAATGTTGATGGGGCTAAGATCAAACATGACGTCCACCCCACCATGGACTGTGGCTGGCCTACTGTGCCTAAGTGGACTTGACTGAGTCAAGCAAAGGAGTATGAGAGACAGAAAAAGAACAGCCTTAAATATTTGGGCTAAACTGCGGAGCTGAATTTGAACAGCTTTTCTGCTAGTTAATTCTATTTTCCAGTTAAACCATCTCCAACGTAAGTTTTGAAGCAGTTTGTTCTTGAAGAATGACCAGCCTGGGGCTGGGGACATAGCTCCATTGCCCATCCATGCAAGACCTGGCATTGAAGAAAAACATTAAACCCACATAGACCCGGAAAGATCCAAGAGCAGATCAAGTCGTCGTAGAAATGTTTTATTAATCAAACGTATTTACATTTCCCGGTCAGTGATCTCTAAATGTGTGCTTGTTTTTCACTGAAATACAATGTAATCTTGGTAGAGTCTATCACAAGAATATAGCAGCACGCATGATCTCACTGGTCTTTTGCAACTTTCTTCTTTTTAAGATGTGACTTTAATAAAGTTAAAAAGAAGATAAGTGAGTCATGTTTCCTGCTCACTGCAGGACAATCATTCTTGTCCATCATTGGCCCTTGAAGCAAACTGTCACCATGACTCTCACCACCCACTGTCAGTTTGTTCTTCTCTTAACTGGTGAATTTCCTTTTTCCACACTTCAGAAAGCAGAACTGAAGCTGAATACTCATCCTAGCATTTTAGTTGGTAGGAAGACAGAGATATTTCTATTTCAATGAAAAACATTTACATGAATTGAAAATAATTATATTAAGGAGCTTTACACAATGCCCAATGGCATCTAAACATCATAATTTTAACAGATACTACAAAGCTGGATGCCTTGCCCTGGAAATAACAAAATAAATTAACTTGGGAACATTAGGTTTCCTAAGTAACTTTGCTAGTCTAAGACAAAGTTTTCCTTCCCACCTTAGTCAGCACCTTGGTCTTTGCATTTGAATGAGAGAAAGCCTCTTTCATAAAGTACTTAGAAGTTCCAAGCAGAATTTGCCTGGGTTTGTTATTTTCATTCTCTGCAAGGTGGTACTTACTTGAGAATGTACACAAGATTTACAGACAAAGCAGACCCCAGGGCTGATTCTGTTAGCCCTGGACGGCGCCCCAGTGTGGAAGAAGACAATGGGAAGTCCGAGGGTGATGGGTCTAGAACGGCTGTTCTCTCGCTGCATGTGGGAATCACCTGTTGTGGCTGGGTTTTTTTAAACACAAAAGAGTTCAGCTACAAAAATGCATCTCTAACTTGATAGGTTTGTATAAAGATTGCTTTTGGTCAGGACCGGTGTGCGAGCTTCTGAATGAGTGGGAAGGCCGTGACAGGGATGTTTTGTGAGGCCAGAAACAGGAAACAACAACTAGGAGTATGCCACATTCAACGGACATGGAAAACACAATCGGCGTCTCAACAAACAGGCCTGTGAGAATCTGAAGGATTCCGTGGTTCCAGTGCCACAGTCAGGAACTGCCTGGTAATAAACCCAGTTCACCAAGAAATTTTGTAAACTTACTTTTTGAGCAAATCTCAAGTGTCATCTAATGCTGAAGAACCTGAACTTGGTCCTTTAGTAAGTACCTCATGTATGTGCCTTTGGCAAACCAAAGCTATCATGACCCCAGTTCCTCTGCCTATTTAAAGCAACAGAATAACCACAGGAGCCCACACTCTTAATGGACACAACTGTGTAATTATCATCGCAATGATGCCTGAGAAGTAACTCACTTAACATTCAGTCAGAACACAGGAAGAACATTGGATTTCACTCAGGCCATGCAGGACCCGCTTTCCCCTGTCACTAGTGTTCAAGCCTAGTCCTTCTCTTTCGGCTACTTTCCAGCATAACTGCCCTTCCTGCCTGTTGCTATTTACCCTAATGCATTTCACACACTTGGGAGTCTTTTTCTTTTAATGTGGATTTTTAGTCACATGTTTAGAAAAACAAAAAGCGCCTGCCAAGCAATAAGATATTTGAAATTCTGCTGCCCAGTGACACAAAATTGGAGATTACAGAATCAACAACTACAGTGATACATAGTTTAAGTCTTTTTGCATTGTTTTCACAAAAATGTTTCATACATTACGCCTGTTTGTTAATTTTAAAAAGTTCTTGTTCTCAAAGAGGTTTCCACAGGGAAGCATTTTCCCTGTATAATAATTTTTTTTTCTGTATAGTCAAATAGCTACCAACATAATGTTAAGTATATGTGAGAGGAGGAAGGGTGATAGAAGTATGAATGCCAGAGAAGACCTAATGGTTAAGCTAGATACTGCACGCTAAGTATCGGCACAGCATTTGACAGTAATTATGCAATAAAAGTTATTTTCATTATCATCGCCATCAAAATCTGAGGGAATACACTCAGAGTTTCCTAATTTTTACATTAACATTTACTCAACCAATTCTTTTCCAAGTACAATGGTGGGATCTTCAGATACAGGGCCTAAGGCTGTTCAAGGGTTTCAGGTCTTTGCCCTGTTTGCTAACATACTTTTGGGTTTTGTCATTTTATATATTGGTCTGATGAGCCAAATGGCATCACTACTCAAAAGAAACTAAATGAGTATTTTAAATGTTAAACATTACAAAGCACAGTAAGCTAAGTGTCTCTGGCAAGGCTTCCAGAGGTAAAATGATATCCCTTCCAGTTTGGCTGTCTGTGCTCCTGACAGCTGATCTTTGGGTTTGTGGAATTTAATCTGGCACAGGGCTGAAATGCGTGCCTCTTCTTGGAATTCTGCATTGTTACTTTGCTGTGCATCAGATAAATGCTAATGATGAGAAAACTCAGGCTCTTGGACAGATAAGTACCCAAACAGCTATTCACTTTGTAAAACGTCTCTAAGGCTCTTCACCTTGAAAGGATCATGGCAAAGGAATGGCATTTCTGGAACTTACTGTTATCATTCAAAGAAGCTTATCTCTCCGTACCTTTCAGGATTTGATGTCAGAACTGGTGAGTCTGTGGAAAACAAATTTAAATTCATATCAAGCAGTCTGGTAACTGGCCTGGGTTTCTGTAGGCATGTGTACCTTAATAGGACAGCAAGAGTTATGTTCCTAAATGCAGTGTTGCTAGGTATGCTCCGAGTGACCCACTGGCCACACCACTCTGGAAAAGCCCTCCTTTGTGAGATATGCCATGTTTCCCATTATAAAGAACTCAACAGACACATCCATTTGATTTTTAAAATTAGTGGAAAACAAACACAGTAGTGATAATATTTCTACTATAAAAAGCAATTGAATTAGCTTTTTACACAAGTATTTCTTTTAACCAGTTGGTAGCAATTAGTTTTGCAGGGATGTTCCACAGACCTGTGGCCTGAGAGGATGGTGCCACTAAAGAAGACCCTCTTAATTTAATGCACAAGGAATCTGGTAATGAGGTTAAAATACTGAACTTAACCAAACAACTCTTTTTAAACCACTGATAAAACTCACTCTGCAAGTGCTCTCTGGAGTATCCAAGTACAGTGAAGCGCTGTTTCTGAAGACCACCAGTGGAGTCCCCACCTCTGAGAGCATCCCAATTGCACACTGGGACAAGGCTGGGTGGCCAATGCTTGTCACTAGGGAGATGCCTCAGACCCAATCAGGTCCACAGAATTCCTTCTCAGAGCAACTCCACCTTGTTCCCATTTTCTACCTTACCACGGAAGCAGGATCATAAAAATTGAAGACACTGGCCCAAATCCTGACCTCCTCACGCAGCTAAGAACCAAGCATCTGGCGGACAAATTAAAGACAACCAAGATGTACATCTGAATTTGTTCTCAAAGATACTACTTCTAGTCCAGATTTGACCAAATCCTCCAGTTGTGGTAGTGTCTATAAATTCACTGAGATAATTGTGCAAAGGACTAAATCACTTAGGCCTCTTGCTGGCCACAGAGGACAAAACCATTTTCTTTCCAACAGTTACTGAAATAATGACAAACACCTTGACAGAAAACAAGAGTTCAATAAACACTTGTTGACTACATGAATGAAACCAATGAACCAAAAAACGATAAAGTGATTTTAAAAAACGGATGAGTTTGCAAATTTTATAAAATTTGTATATCTGGACTAGAGTGAAGTTTTTCAAAGTAAATTCCAATAATGATAAGCCTGTCAAGTAGAAGTGGTATCATAGTCTTCGGTCTGTTATAGTTACTCAACAAAGCTACCCCTGAATGAATATTCAATACAAATTTACTAATTGAATCAAATTATATCAGTCATACAAGGTTAAGCTTTACAGCTCTAAATATACAATAGCTTTGTAGAAGCATATCCCCCCCTTAAAGAAGTAAATATTAAAAGACAGAACCAAAATGAAAAGCTTAAACACACACACACACACACTTCCCAAAAAAAGTATTCAGTATTCAGCTTTCTTTTAGGTTACTGAGATTTTTCTAGAAAAGCAATGGTCCATAGACCCACCCACATCCTCTTGCACTGTGGCTTTTATCTAGTGTTACACTTTGGTTTAGACTCTTAGCAACACATATGCTAGGATAGAAGGTCTTGTTCTAGAGACAGCAAAAAACAATCTTCTGCCCCACTGACAGAAAATGGTAAGGAAAGCTTGCTTTAAGAACCAAACCCAGATTGAATTGTCTATCCTTGGTAGCTTCTTTGCTCAGTGACTCAGTTTCTATGCTCTGCACACCATTATTAGCTACAAAGTTTCTAGTAAAGGAAACTGCATCTTTCAGACACTGAAGTGCACCACTCCTGTGCTATGTCTTCAGAGGCTGCAGGTCTAGGCTAAGTAGGAAACTCCAAAGCCTTCCTGCTGTTGGGAGGTCTTGAGGAGGATCCCCTTCCTAGCCAACGTGTCAGTGCAAAGCATTCGGAACAAAACAATCTCAGCACCTGCTCCCAGGCTCCACATCACTTCATGGTGTGCATGTCTGGTTGACAGACCACCCTACACTGCTTTGCTGGAAGGTGACAATGGCCAAGTCAGGTGGCAGCTGTGAATGCTCCCAATGCCTGGAACTTTTGAGTACCCAACTCTCTATGTATTAAGCAATAAATACTTTCTGACCAAATTTAGTGGAATATACATGTGAAAGTCCTAACAACAGAGAAGAAAGTAACAGACTTAAATGGAGTAGAATGCCAAAGACTGCTCTAGTAGGAGTTACTGCCAGAGCCGCTGGGAGTTTGGGACAGCTAGCAAAGCCATCGGAGTGGCAGAAATCACTGTCATGGAAACTCTCCTCATGCAGCTACCAAGGGAGCAGTGAACCCTTCTCACTCTGCATTTTCAACCCATGGGTGAGCTACCTTGTGCTCAACTGGAAAAGGAAGCAAAGTGAATGCACCAATCTTTCTCACTGACAAGAAATTACAAACACACAGGTAGATTCCTTATTATCTTTTTCAAAGTTTTCAATCAAATGTTTCAACCTTAATACATGGAAGAGTTTGCTGATCTCTATAGCTGATCTATCATTTTCTTGCGAGTTTCAGGTTAATACAGTGACACAGTATTTCCACTCTTCCCAGTGACACACGCTGCTGGCAGATGTCCGGTCACATAGGGTGGGAAACTGTAAACTGGTAATGCATTCCTACCTACTAGAGAAAATACTGCCAATTAAAAACTGTTCCACAGTAAGATAGCCTGCACACAACTGCCATGCCGAGGCACCAGCCAGAGCTGGGGTGGATTTGAGGTGCATGACTTGAGATTGAGCAACAGCGGTCAAAACTAGCCAAATTCCTCCTTGTAGCCCACAATCCTAGAGATGAGCTACAAATACATTAATTAATGAAACCCTATCTTGATCCATTTTAAATGTGGCAATTGGGTACTAAGAAATAGAGAAATAAAGTTAAAAGACAAGGAAGATTTTTGGAGAACCAATACACAAGGATGATAGATTAATCTGAACTACACAGTCTCCATGCCTTTCAGTACTGAGGTCTCTCTCTCTCTCTCTCCCTCTCTCTGTCTGTCTGTCTCTCTCTCTAGAAGACAATGGGACAGCACAAAGACAAGTTTAAGAGGCTATAAGGTGCTATCAGAAAACTGACAAACAGAACTTGTTATTAAACACTAACATAAATGCTCAGTTTGATCCCAACTGGCCACAGAGGTAATCTCACCTTGAGAAGTACTGACCAACAGCTGCAGGACTCGGCCGTTCCTCCTGCCTGACATGGTATAACTTCATGGAACGTGACCCAGTTGTTGGAGCACCACTGTTGAACTACCAGGAAGCTAGCTGAAACTAAACTCACTTTCCAAACACTCAATCAAAGAACAGTGAAATTGTGTACACAATTTTTTGATTAATCAATCTTAGGGGAGAGATGCAAAATTCCAATTGATAAATCTAGCTAGTCCTAGGCAGTTTGGTCTAACTGCTGCCCTCTCTGCAGCTCCGCCTTTCAGCGTTGCTTTGTCTGCCCTATTTGTGCAGAAATGCTTCTGCTCTGCTCGGAGGTGAGTATTGACGCCTCGGGCTGCACCTGTATGAGGAAGGGATATGAAGCCCCCCGGTACCACGCCCCGCCCCATGACAGCCAGCTTGGCATCCTAATTACACACACATGCAACAGCTGCACGGAAAACAGCAAAAAATGACTTGAAGCCTAATATCTTATATTTAGACTCAAACCGGAGAACTTTATTTCCATTTTTAAGCTAAAATGTTATTGAAAACAGAATTTTCTCAACTAGCTGCTTCGAAACAATATACTGTATTATGAAGCTCCATACATTTTAAATGTTTTTGAAGTCCTGACAGGACGAAGTCCCCACATCTTCCTCTGAACTTTCAAATTGAAACTGGTTTCTTCCTCTCCGCAGCTTTTCTGCATCACACCCGGGATGCTGGGCGGGAGGAGCCGGGGGAAAGTGCACACGAAGAAGGGTGCTGAATCCAGCTGCCTTGAGCTGCGGGGTACCGCCACAGCCTGGCTCTGCCTTCTGTTTCTGCAGGCTGTGCTGGGCAACCAGCATTGCGCCGGGCCAGGCCAGAACCAGAACCAGAACCAGAACAGCAGGACGGAGGACAATTCCATGGGTCTCCTCCAAACATGCTGTGAGAAAAGGTGCAGCGAGAACGGAGGCCCTGTGTGTTCCTCGTCACAGCGTGGGCAGAACCCACTGGAGTCCTCCCTTTGGTATTAAATAACAGTTTTAAAAAAAGCTTTTTAGAAACAAAGCAAACACACGGTAGGAAATGTGAGCCATCCCAGGGTAGTTGTCCACTGAAATCAGTTTCATCCCTAGTCATAAATAAATAATCTCTTTCCTGGTCTGACTTCTATGCCAGGATCAATATCTCTTAACATCTTACTTATTTTATTACTGCTTTTGGTTTTCTGGGACTGATTGAAAGTTGCTCAGAGGAAATCTTTGGTTTTGCTTAAGTGTCCGTGACATTTAATCATGACTTTCCTTGCAGTTTAATTCCAACCAGTCAATCAGTTAATCCACTTCGATTGATTCTGGGCTCTCGGTTATTGGCTTGCACTCATTGGGCATCCGCTGGTGCCGGCTCAGCTGGGTGGCCTGCGTGAAGCTCCGCTCACACCTCTCGCACCTGGTGGAGGCAAGAGAGAAAATTGAGACCAGGGAGAGGGGCCTGCAGGGTGATGGGCTTCCTCTCATCCTGACTAATCAGAACAGACACTCCAAAGTGGCTTCAGATTTTACCGGCTCAAGAGGTTTAATTGGTGGCTCCTTCCGAGGCCTGGATGCCTGGGATGGGACAAAGCCCGTCTGATGCAGAACAGAGGGATCTGTCAATAGGCAGGGGGAAGGTGATTTCTCCAGAGAGCCCTGTCCTGCTGCAGCTCTGATCACTGTCAGTTCAAATAGATAAAGAACAAAAAGAGATTTTTAGGAGTGAGCCATCAAAGCAGCAGCTTGTCTACAGTTTTCTGCTCCGTAACCCCAAAGAGAAATTGATGACAAATAGAATTTCACCTGCTGCTAATTTAAAAACCCAGAATTCTCCTCCCCTCAGTGCAGTGGCTGAAGAGTGAGCCAATCATCTCGGAATCTGGAGACAAGTGGAGGCGACACATTTGTATGCAGTGACTGAAGGGTGGACGCAGGTGGCTGCTTTTATGCAAAGGCTAGTTATGGTGTCACCGTCCAACTAAAGACAGGACTGAAATGATCTACAGAAGTAGGGTTTGTGTCAGGGTGGAGCACTCAGAAAAACTGGAAATCAGTGATTGTGTGCTTGAAGGGTTCATCCCTGTGGAAGTACAAACACTGCGCGTGTGGGCCGTGGTGAAGGCCCAGGCCTTAGAGAGTGTTAACTGCTTTAACAGTACAAGACTAGTTCCTTCATTTAACTCAAAAGAGAAGGAAAGACAGGAAGGTAGGAAGGCATGAAGGAGCGAGGGAGGAAGGTTGGTGGTAATCTAGAGACACTGGGTCCATCCCCAACCCCCACAAGACCCTCAAAAACCAGCTCACACCTACTCAATCGACAAGCAGCACATCCAGCCTGGTGGGGGTTGTTGTCGTCCCTGGCTGATTGTCATGGCTGTCACACCACAAATGAACTGCGGCATCAAGCTGGGCAGAGACGGTGACTTCTCTGTCATAACTCTGCTCATATGAGCTGCCTGGAGCACTTGCCCAGCTCCTATCGGGGCCCAGCAAGCACCTCAACCAGCCCCTTAAACACCTGAGGGAAAATATTCTAGAGGAGCTGCCGACAAAATCATTTTCTCTTAACTATTACCACCTCCAGTTCCCAGACCCATAAACTGCTGGGGCTGTGACAAGAGCACAAGGGAAAGTCACGGCTGCCCTGCACAGATGAGGGACCCAGGGCCCTGCTCTCCAGCAAGCAGTCCTCTTTCTCCTCCACGTGAATCACAGAAGTGCTTGCCACACACAGTTCCCACAGAAACACATGCTGCTGGGTTGGGGTGACTGCAGGTCTGCAGGTGTCAGATGCTGCAGGCGTGGATTTTCTGAGCTTCTGTGCCAGCTCAGTGTGCCGGGGAAGAAGGTGAGTTCCTGTGACTGTCTTTCAGGAAATATTTTGAAGCAGCCTGATCCACTGTTAAAAAACTGCACGGTGATCTTGACAAATGTATAATGTCAGCTCTAATGTATCAGGCCTATCAGCTCAATGAAAATAACTCAGAAGTATCGATCACCTAATGATTTCCAGTGTATTCATTAACGTCCACGGGCAGCTCATCCCCAATCCACAGCTCACGGATGCTGATGACTTGGTAGCGGACCGCTGATTGTTTATTAGAAAACTGATTAGTTACTGGATTCGCGTGTCAAAATATACTACCTTTCACTACTCAACAAACTTTCAAATTATTGTTTTCCTTTCTTATTTTTTTTATTTTGAAGCTCCAGAATCAAGCTCAGAGTGCAGAACAGTTGAAATGTGTGAGGAATGACAGTTTACCAGGTCATGTTTCTGCCCTTCTAATCTTGTGTGTTAGACTATGAAGAATTCCTAAGCGGGACACTTAGCACCTCACATAAAGCAAGACAGTGCATCACTGTGTTACACCTAAATACCCATGTTGGAGGGACACAGGAAGAGGAGTTACACTTTCCCTGTAGTGTCTGCCTAAATGTCTCACAGAAACTATACAGTATTTAAATGTAGGGAGCACTTTGTTATAATAGGAACTTTTTCTGATTCTTGAGATAAATTTCAAAAAAAAAAAGATCAGATCTTCCTGGTAGGAAAATCATTCCTAAAAAATTATGTCTAGTACTATCTTCTAAGTAAAAGAAAAATCACATTCAGAAATTTACTGGAATTTCAATCCTAGCCCCAGGATTTTCTCCTTCTTCAAGAAAATGGAATACTAGAAATACTATCTGTATTATTTGGGAACTATATATAGTTCAAGAATTTCAGGTATGGGCCGGGGATTTAGCTCAGTGGCAGAAGTGCCTGCCTGGCAAGTGCAAGGTCGTAAGTTCGATCCCCGGTACTGCAAAAAGAAAAGAAAAGAAAAGAATTACAGGTATATTGTACATCTGAGGATGTAAAGACAGTGTTACTTTAAAATACGGGCCTTGGTTTTATGTTCATCTGCTCAAGTTTTAGAGAAGTCTCCTCCACAAAACATTTTCACAGCTTCATGGAACTATTCGGTTCAAGTTGCCTGCATGAGTTCACTCCACGCACTCACCATAGAAGGTTAAGGAGGAGAGAGGTGCACGGAATGAGGCAGGAGGAGAGAAATGCTCTTGCACCTGGGGGACACCCTCAAAGGGAACACTGCAGGACACGCAAGGGGAAAGTCTTCCAAGTGTTTCAGCAAAGGGGAAGTTCTGACCCTTGATTGGAGAGAGTCTGAATTAGGCTTGATTTCCTTTACGGTTTCAGATACCCTCCTTCACTCTGTGACAGCCAACTGAATGATACGCACAGGGAGCTTAACAAACAATGTAAAGTTCTGTATAATTCACAGAACCACGTAAACGATGTAAGGCTCTGCGTAACACAGAGAAAACTTGCAAGAAGCTGCCTGTGCATCTGCGACATGTCACAAAACACTTCTTGAATTGGACCAAAATGTACGGGGCTCCTATCTGTGATGTGTCCAACGCATGCTGACTGATCCGCTCTATGGATTTGCCTTGATGTTTGTCTATATCTTACTCAAATATTAGACATCCTTTAAAATTTCCTTTGATTTCTTTATAGTGAGCCAAACTGCCTTTACTTGAGGCAAAAACACAGAGGCAAGTACTTCCCCTTACTCCTAAAAAGGATGAAAAGGCCATCTGGGAAAGTGCTGGCCTGCTTGCACAGTTTCCCGAGCTTGGAAGCCAGGCAGAAAGCAGGCCACACAGATCCTGCAGGCAGAGAGAGAAAAGCTCTCTACCTAAAACCCTGAGACAGTGTATTTAGTGACATGGACAAGGGCTCCTTGCTGGAAGACATTTTTAAACTGCCAACTGCACTCCCTCCATGCCTCCCTTTGTGCAGTGAAGAGCTTGCTCGGTCCCTGCTGTTACATAAAAAAATGTCTTGCATTTTTGCTCTGCTCTTCATGAGTTCCTGTCTCACAGAACAAACTGAAAACCAAGATCTTTGTTCACATCTTAGATCTTTCAGTTTTCCTGCATGTTCCTTTATTGTAGAAATGTTAAATCCACAGCCTGGGTTAGCTGTCAACAGGCCCCTGCTCTACCTAGAACTTGGGAGTGGAGACGTCCAGTGGGGTTTCAGCTAATCAGATTGTGAGGCTAAGCCTGGAATGAATTCCAACTCCTTAATGCCAAATCTTCTCCAGCCTTCGGATGTCAGTCATCTCGATCTGTCTCCAAAACCCACTTCTCAGCGGAGGACTTTCCAATTTGGAAAGGGCTCTCCCTTGACGTGGCAGGCTCGGTCTCAGCTAACCGAAGGACCCCTGGAGGTCTCCTGAGCTGCCGAGGGGGGAGTAGCACTTTGAAGACTGAGCCACTTGAGCCATCTACTTGAGGTTGCCCTAGATGTACAGTTTAGGCTTGCACGTCTTTATAAGATTCTTCTTTCTTGTGGTATTGTTTAAGCCAATACCCATTAGTTGAAGTAGTAAAAGTAACTGTTGTGATGAAACCCTTTTTATTGACTGGTATGCAACAAAAGTTTTTTTGACTGTTTGTTTTATAAGCTTGTAAAAGGCTATCTTTATAATATTTACAAATGTCCATGGGTCAGATATCCATGAGCCCATGGTTGGAAGGTTCCCAAAACTCCCTTGGGACAGTTCAATCCTGAAAGACCTGGTTGTATATACTAAAGGATTTAACTTTCCATTTCCTAGAAGATGTTTAAATTTTGCACTCTCAAAATAAGCACAGATTCCACCTCTCCCCTGAAGTACATATGAAATACTACAGTGTGTGGCTATCTTGATAAAGTAGGAGCAGAATCAAACCTAACAATCCTGCTTGCTGCCATTTTGTTTTTCCCGGATGAAATGAGGTATAGTTACCACCACCACCATCACCAATAAAAACTGTAGGAAAAGGGGAAAGATACAACCACTAAAGCCCTTCAAATATTAATCTGATGAATTAAAAGTAAGTTAAGATGGCAATTCTATTGGAAACATGACAAAAACAGGATGTTAAAGAAAAAAATTGAGTGGAGTCAACAAGGTTACACATAAGTAACACCTTAACATTAACAGAAATCTATTTCCCATTTTGACCCTGAAACCTCTTCAATTAATTACTAAAATCTATTTACACAGCAACAAGATAAAAATCAATCTTATTCCTGGCACTGTATTTGTCTGGCTGCTCTCCCCGATATAAGGGGCATGTGCCTCTGTGTTTGAAATCTCTGCTTCTCAAAGGCACAAGAAATGTGCTGCTGACACTTCTACCCCCAGAGCAGTGGTGAAGAACACAATCTGTATAGCCCTCTGGTCATTAGGCCTGGCATTGATGACAGAGTCCCCCAGGCAGGACACAGACACTGGACACAAGGAACTCCTAAGACTGCAGTAAGGGTGATCTTGGACCATGGTGGCCCCAGGGTCACAGTTTGGCTGGTGCACTGTGGGCCCAATTTTAGAGCCCATCCTGTCCCCTCAGCCAGATGCCCTTACACAGTGAACAAGTGGCACCTATACTCATAGACAGAAATTATACTGCTTTTAATATTAAAACCAATTAAATCATGATGGAGAGTAGTTAAACTCATAAACAGGTAACCAATTCTTGGGGAGGTGGGAAAAGATGCTGATGGCCTTTCATGAGCTCCTCCCACTGCTAACAGGACCCAACACCCAGGGTGAACCTGCCCACAGGTGGAGGAAGCCCACTGCATCTCCAGAGAGAAAACAGTGACTCTCTGGGAAGACTTCTTAGTGGAGGCTGAGCAAAGGGATCTGTATCTATCTCCTACTGCCTGAATCCTTTCATCTCTTGCTTGATCTTGTCCCACAGAAGATAAAAAAAGCTATACATCCATGCCTTTTTAATTTTCCTTCTCAAATGGGGGAAGCCAGTATGGCAAATAAATGAAGACATGTGTCAGAAGGTTAAAAAGAAAAGAGGTCATCACACGGAAACTAAAAACTGCTCTGAGCCACCAGCTCACTGTGCACCCTCCCAAGGCTCCCACGTGCTGTTTTGAGCAGAAATCCCCCCTTTTCCTTGTCGGTCTGGAAGCTCCTGCTTATTCTTTAAAACACATCTTAAACATCATCTCCCATAGAGCACACTGATTACTCTCCTTCTCTGCTACTCTCAAACACTGTATAGAGATGTCTTATTGCTGCACTTTTCAATTTATGTTGCAATATTTATTTATTAATTGGGCTCCTGCCACTAACTTTAAAGTCATCATCTTTATCTGAAAGTAAGTGCTCGATAAATATTTTCTGAATGAATGAACACATACATAATCGAATGAGTGAAAGAATGAATGAACCTTTGAATGAACAGGCTGTACGGCACGATTCAGATGTCCACTGTTTTGGTGACTGTGCTACATGTTGACATACACTTTCTTTTTTTTTTTTGGAACCAGGGATCAAACTCACAACCTCACGCTTACCAAGCAGGCACTTGAGCAGCTGAGCCAAATCCCCAGCCCCAACACACACTTTCTTATACAGGGGTCCTTACGTTCCTCAAGCCTTTCATCTCTTTCCATATTTCCTGAATCCTGAGAGTCAACACACCCTGTGTTTGGTTTTTTCTTTTCTCACCAACATGGCAGTTTTGAGAGTATACACTAAACAGTCACCAGGTGGCTGCTACAATAAACTTGAGCTCTTTAATACACAGAAAAGAACAGGAAATAGTTCACCAGAGTCTTGAAGTGTTCATGTACTCCAAGAGAAGGTTATTCAGCAGTCCTAACCTTCTCAATAACCATGAGAGTTCTGTGTGGCTCCCAGATAAAATTTAGAAGCACAGACCCTCAGCAACTGGGAAGAATACTAAAAGTATTGACTCCTATCTCCTAATCTCACTGAGGTGACTCAGATTTTCTTCTGTCCAGTGCTGTGAAGTGTGAGCCAGGCCCAGTACGCGTGTTTCCTTGAGCACTTGTTCAGAGGTTCTGACGGGAGCTCAGCTCCTCCGATACACTGGACCAAGAAAATGGTCCTCCTCTAGCAGGCTGGCCTTCTTGTCAACCAAGCACACAGCGCGTGGAGCAATCAGGGAGGAAGGGACACTTGCTTTGCCAGCCGGATTAGCCAAATCAACCGTGCGATCAATGGAGTGACACGTGGCAGCCGTATCACCCTCACATCCAGTACACTTCCAAAATGGCAGTCACTAAGTCAGGAGAGCTTTGGCAACCTACATGGACCTTCCAGGATCTCACCACCAAGTGGGCTGAGCAGGACAGTGCTCTGCCACCAATGCATCTGCCAGCTCTCAGGAAGGGGTAAGGAAAAGAGGCCAGTGGCTGGCTGCTACTTACTTGAAGGGCTTCTCTCCAGTGTGGGTTCGGATGTGGTTGTTGAGGGTGGTGGCCCCGGCAAAGGCACGACCACAGTAGCCGCACTTGAAGGGCCGGTCACTGGAGTGAGTGACCACATGGTTCCTCAGTTCTGAAGGCTGGGAAAAGGACTGGGAGCAGTGGCCACACTGGTAGGGTCTGAAACAAATAAAGAGACTGCCTGGTCATTGTTTCCTGCACTGGTCAGAGAGGTCAGAATCATGAGGTAAGGGGCCGAACCTCTTGGTGGCATTCCCATACTTTTTAAAACTGAGATAGAGCTGAGGCCTCTGGGTTCCCACTACTTGTTGCCATAAAAACAAAAGTCATAAAACTGCTGTGACACATTAATTACCAAATGAATACTCCTTTCCAATATTAATCAGACGATTTTGAGAACCCTCGCCTTGTCTTTATCTCCCCATATGTGAACATTCATGTATCTTTGTAAGCCTTCAAAGCCTAAACTTGATTAAGCAGATTGTTACAAAAGAAAATATGCAGTTGTCTCCCATGCTTTCGTGGCATTCTTAACTTTTCAAAATCCTTCAAAATCAATTGTCTAGTTTAATCTTTACAGTAATCCTCTGAGACAAGGAAAGCAGGTGTTGTTATCTGTCAGTTCAGAAAACTGCAGACTAACTGTCCTCATTGGACATCAGCTGTTGATTCCAAGGTCATCCTAGGACATCTGGATCTCAATTCTAAGTGTCAGGCAAACATGGAAATTCATGAGCAAACTGCACACACGGTTTAAGAAAAACTAAACTTTCTTGGGGTCTATACCACAACCACTGATATTGCATAGATAAACACAAATGTGTACCCACATGTGTCTCTTTGTAGAAGAAACCACTGCTTCTCCTTACCACCCCCTCCAAATATTTACCCACTGAGTCTTCTTCTTGAATCTCAGCTCCCTAATTTAATCTGGTAGCAAGGAATGATTTCTAGCAGTGCAGAAATGACAGGCTGTCACTAGGTTTGCAGAAGAATGACTGTAATGCAAAAGTGAATGGGAGGAAGTTGTGAAAAATACCTGATAATTAGCAAGATTATCAAAGCACATTCTCCCCACCGCATGAGAAATAAATCAATTTTTGTTTTCATAAAATAGATTAAATTTCTGTCTTCTCTACAAAAGTTCTTCTGCTTACTTAAGCAGAATGTGGTGAGTGATATAAAACCTGAGGAGTTTTCCCTATTCGAAGCTATTTCATATCATTCGTTGACAGGGTTCTAATTTGTTTATCAAATTTTTTGTTCAGAAAATTAATAATCCATTGTAAAGGAAACTAACAGACTCACTAAGCCCTGGTTTGTGGCCCAGATGTTTCTGCTTGCATTTAGAAGGCCAATGGCAAAAGCAGACTTAATTGTTCTATCTTTAGCAAATGCATAAGCACCAATGACCAGAAACCAAAATGAAGGGCTAGGAGACAATGGTGAACGAGCATGTACAACAATTCAATTAACTGCAAAATAAAGTGTACCCTCTCATTTGTCAAGTGAGGTGTTTAATTGTGGCTACTTGCCTCACTGAACACAAATACTATTATTTTACCAGGCTTCAGTACACTGAGCACTGATTGTAGAATTTTTTAGCTTGATTAATAGTCCAGAATTGGTCAATAACTCAATACTATACAATTTTAATTACTTACATTTAGAAATCTATCTAACTGCTTTCAAACAAGTTTCAAAGAAATATATAAGAGTCTTTGGTAAGGAGTTTATCAATCCTGACAAATCACACGTGCATTTTATTACAATTATAAAATAATGATTTGAAAGCCATTAAAATTATATGTAGATGAAAATGTCCTCCTGCCAAATCTGTTCAGGTAGTAAATGTTAACCTCAAAATGAATCATCAAGAGATAATTCTCTTGGGGTTAAATTTTTAAGATGCTATTGAAGATTATAAATAAAATAATATATTAATATATGCCATATCCACTGACAATTGATTTTCTAATAGTGAAAGGACCATTAACATTTATTAGCCTCTGGTTATCTATTTTTAATAGCTATCACTATAAACAATAAGCCATTAAATAAAACCAATTAATCTTTTCTTTTTTTTCTAACTCTGCTGTCAAAAGTTGGGGTGATTTATTTCCCATAGTCAGAAGTCAATCCATCCTTCTTATGTTAATAGTCACTGTGGCAAAGATTTACACACCAAAGAACAGACATGCCACAGAGAAGCCTAGGCAGAATTCTTTCATCAAGGTAATTCCAATGAAAGGCAAATAGGATTCTAAGACATCACCTCCACCCAGCATCAGCCAAACAGGCATTTGCCAGGGATCCATTGATCAATGTGGCAGTTTTTTAAATCTTGCAGAATTCGGGCTGGGGATTTAGCTCAGCAGCATAAGCACCTGCCTTGCAAGCTTGTAGTCATGAGTATGATCCCTGGTACAAAAAAAAAAAAAAAAAAAAAACTTGCAGAATTCAGAAGAGTCTAGAACAGGAGAAATAGGAGAGGGAAGTTTCCTTTCAGCCTTTGAGCCAGATGGGCTGTGGAGCTCAGACAATGACTCAGCTGCTTGACCTGTGCTTTCTCATTGGTCCTGCAAAGCAAGCTGGCCTGAGCCAGATGCTGTGTCACAGCCCCTCATTCATGCCTTGTTCCTGCCTTTGGAAACTGACAATGGTGACGTGATCTCCATGTAGTGTTGTGTATGACAAAGAGACAGAGACAGAGAGACAGACACAGAACATGTACTTGTTTACTAGAATACAGAAAGTTTAATGTATTGGTTTAAAATGTGAGAATTTCAAGCAACAAGAAAATCTAGTACCCAAAACTTATTTTAGTTAATTTCAGAAAGCAAGGAGGAAAGCCATATTCCTTCATTCATAGATACCTTGAAGAACAAGATGTTAGATCATCTGCATGCAGAGACTGATTTATGCAGAAGTTAGCACCTCAGTACCTCACTTGCTGCTGTAACTGTGTCTCTTTCAGTCTAGAAATTTATAGAAGGTTAGCATGAGAAAGTACAGGCATCATACAGCTAGTAGATGAGATTTCTTTAAATTGTCTTTTCCTGTCTTTTCAGTATTTTCTTGAAAACAAAGAGTAATTTTAACATGGATCATTGCCAAGGGTTTAATCTAAGGTCACAAGAATACATTCAAGTAAGCAGTAGAAGACACTGTCACCGCTCTAGAACTGCAGACACCAGCAACTGGACATAGAAATTAAGAGAACATGTGTGTACTTCTATTAGCATGCCCATCTCCCCGCTCTCACTTCCAACAGAGGCCTTAGAAGCCGAAGTAGCTGCCAGAAGTCAACCTTCTATTCTGATAATTAACATTTCCATTAATTCTTTCAAAGTCTGGCAAAAAGATAATTTATTAAACTTCTGAATATAATCTACCTTAATTCCAAACTCTGTCTCCCTTGGATGTGTCATACCAGGAGAAGCACATAAGGACTGGCATCCACAGGCCCTGTGCTTAGTTTTACTTTCTCCAAGATCTGACACCTTTGCCTCTGTAATCTCCTTTAAAGCACTTTATTCTCCCGACTTAGCAATCACACACAGCATTTCACTGTTCTCAAAGTGAACATGTGTACATCACATCTCACAACCACAGGTACCTTGAGGCCTTGCTGCTAGGTGAGACCTATGAGGGGGTTGCTGAGTGCTATCTATTCTACATCAAGTTATCCAGTATAGAAGCCACTAGCCACACAGAGCAGTTAAGCACCTGAAACATGGCTAGTGGACTCAAGAAACTCAAGTATTATTTTACTTAAATTTGACTAAATTTAAATAGCCTCATGTGGCTAATTCCAACACAAATATTAAACTTGGTGAAAAACTAGAATGTTGTCCATTCTTGGTATAAAAAAAAAATGACTGAGAAGCAGACAAAATGTGGATGAACTTAGCATCTATCGATTCTGCCAATGGTTCAAGCAGAAAGAAACCAGTAAGACAACTTTGTACATCCCTGGCATTCTCTGTCACCGGCAGCTCCTCTGCCAAAGATTACGCCAGTAAAATGTGCAACTCATTTGCTTTGAATCTGTATTTGGTTTGGTATACACATAGAAAAAGGATGAAACACTTAACAAAATTAAGTGTGCTTTGTTTTCACATTATTAATCCTTCTTTGATTTTTCTTTCATAGCATGAAAGCCTCCAGGACAAAAGTTGTTCATTCAGGGCTCTTCTCTCCACACTCCGCGTCAGCCAGAGTGCAGATCTTGTAAGACTTCAAAGGGCCCCACTTAGGTCACTGCTGGCTGCACAGAGAGAGTGACCAAAGTGCAGAATCGGAAAGTCTGCAGAATACCGGAAATCAGAAAGAAGCTAACCATCACAACAGGCAGAGGAGAGGGAGAGGAAACACTGGAATACAAAATGCTGATATATTTCCAGACGGATTATGGTAAGAGATTGTCTCCAGGCTCCTCCCACCGAAAGGCACCGTCTAATCTTTTTTCCTCAGCACCATCCTATCCAATTACAGTGATACTCAGGTGCAAAGGTTAGCAGATGACCAGTAGGCCAGGGGGCAAGGCCCACCTCTGCACAAACAACCAGAAAGAGAAAGCAAAGGGAAAAGGATGCAAAATAAAGATACAAATTGTAAAGGCACTTTCTGTGAAAACTAAAGGAATACATGGAATACATTCACCAGGAAATAATCCACTGTGACTGAAGGTTGTGTTGACCCCTTTACGGACCCCCGCCCAATTCTCGCCCCCCACCCCCCCAAGGGACCGTTGCGGAAACAGAAAAGGGGATCTGACTCCTGGTTCAAGCAGAAGCCGGTCAAGCTGCCTTGGCCTAGGCAATAAGCTTTGTGTAAAACTGAAATATTTACCAAGTTTCTAAATAACATAGTGGTTGATCTAGATTCTAACAGCTTCTTCCCTTTGAATTACCCAGGGAAAAAATGTCAGCAGCCTGAGAAAAGGAAGAAAAGATCTTTTATTTCATTTGTTCTATATTAACAGAACAAAATGAAGAAATAACAATTCTGTGGTTCCTGGTCCTTCACAGATGTTTTCACCTTCAGTGTTATTCCCTACCTTGCCAGAATAGATTTTCTTTTTTCTTTTTTTGCATTCAGTGTGAATAACCCAGTGATAGAATATGGTGACACTAGCATTGTTGGGTATCCATAGATCTCTTTTCTCTATATCAAGACATAGGCTTTTGCAAGGTACCTCACATTAAAAAACAAGCACACAAACAAAATCATGAACATAAACATACACAATCTATTTGATGGAGGAAGGTTGAGATGTCTGGCTATTCATGGCCCAATATTCCATGTTTTGAGTGAAAAAATGTCCAGATTTCAGGTTCAGGGGCTGTTTCAAACTTGGACCTGTTTGCAGCTCTAACCTGTTTCGCTTCTTACTTTGTCCTCTGTATCTCCCTGCTTCTCACATTAAGGTTTTCCCATTAAAGGAAGAGAATTTGGTCTTTCAAACAGGAGAGAAATGGCTCCTGACTGTTGAGTTTCCTCACTGTGCAATCAGCCCTCCTCTCATGCAGGTCCAGCATGTACCAGCTCAGACAACTGCAGACTAAAAATACTCAGAACAGACTCTGAACAATTATTTACATAGCATTTACATTAGAGTAGGTATTATAAGAGATCTAGAGGTGATTTAAAGGACACAGGAAGACTGCATAGGTTACAAACAAATTCCACATCATTATCTAAGGTACCTGAGCATGCATGGATGTTGATGCCTGCAGGGGTCCTGCCCCCAGACACTGAGGGACAATCAGATATAGATGAATTGGGCACAAGCTGCCAAAGACTAAAACCCATCTGAATGATGGAGTGACTCGCCAAAAAATAAATGTGTATTCAGCAGCTGGAAGTTTCCACATTGATAGCAGGTAAGCTTCCAAATTTAGCAACTAGCATAAGCAAATCTGATGTTCCACTGTAGTTCTGTACATTTCTCCCATTTAGCAATTCACTCATGTGATTAAGAATAATGGAGATTATCTGTTACTTCCAAATGTTCTGGTAAAAAGAGAGCATCCTGGGTTCTGGAACAGAAGAGAGCTATTTCAGTCCTGGATGCTAAAAGAAAATTAACCATCTAGAATGAAATGAGTAGATCAAAGTGGCTGGGCATCTCCCTCGACCCCTCTTATCTCTAATAATTAACTCAAATATGATGGTGTAATTCCAGCATCTCCACATAGTTAATAAGACAACACCACACTTTATTACTGTGCCAAAATAGGGACTAACTTTTTGAAGTTATCATTCTTAATTTTTACTTATTTGTGGATAAAAGAGAATAGCCACCTCTCAAGTCTTCACAACAAAGTGCAAGGATTGGAGAAGCGGGAATCCACTCTTTGAGAGACTTTGAGGAACGCTGGTAACAAACCAGCATGACTGTGTCCTGGCTGGAGGAGGCAGGCCAGACCTCCCTGCTTATCAGCCAGATAAGCTGATCAAGATCAAGCAGAGTTTAAACACACAAGCTAATTTTTCAGATACTTTTCTGACAGTTTTTTAAAAGATATTTTTCTGATAATTTTCATGAATGTATGAACATTATTATTTTACAGAACAAAATTCATAGGGACTTGCAGCATAACACAAACATTTTTCTAAGTGTAACCATAATATGAACACAATTTCCTAAGACAGAACAGTTTGTTTCAGTATCTTTGTATTTACCATAAAAGAGTTTCATTGTTTTTATATTTAGTATGAAATATCATAGCCAAAGCTAACCTTTGAGTTCCAATATCCAGAAACACTTTCAACTATCATTTTATTTTACTTCAGGTGTTCAGTTACTATAACTATTAACATACTTTTGCAAATAATAGATTAATTCATCTGAAAATTTAAAAAAGCACTTTTAAAGATTTTAATGCATTATTTATATTTTTAAAAAACTGCTAAAATGCTTTGCAAATTTAAAGTAGCTATATCTTGAGGCTACATGTATACTTGCAGGAAAGGTAAACTTAACAAAAAAATATTTTCTACATAAAGAAAACATTTTCACCCCTATATCACCTATGTATATGACTTTAGTCCATTCACAGGTGATACACTTCTACAGTCAAAGTACAAGGATGGAGACAGGTCTGTTGATAACTTTCTCCAAGACATAGTTGCCTTTAACAGCCCTAATGTAAATGTTTCGACATTATTAGTTACAGCAACATTTGATGAGAAGCAAGCAATTTCTAGGATGGCACAAATAAAAACATACATGTAAACGTACATATGTACCTTAAAATTATTTTAGGGTATCCATTCCCTCCCCCCACCTTCATCCCCTTTGCCCACGTCTGGATTTTCCAGGCATATTTGTATCCTGCAGAGCTGGGAGAGAAGAACTGAGCACACATTAATCAGCACAGAGAGTCAAGTGGCTTGCTTAATTAAGGTTGATCAGCGGCAAAATTAAGAAAGTAATTCAAGAAACTCATTTTTTACATTCAGTGCTAGTTCCAAGAGTATTTTCTGCTTTTATATTCAAAATGCATTTTCAATGCTGTTCTTAAGATATTTTGGTTTTATTCTAGTTTTCATAGGCTGTAGAGAGATAAAACATGAGTAATCCTTTCTTATTGAATTAATTTGATTTTTGTCTTTTGCACTCCCAGCTATCAAGACTGTCAAATAAACCAGTTTTGATTCATAAATAATAGTTCCATTATATCTACTATGCCACTCATCAGAGTACCTGAAATTTTAATTCACTTGTTCAGCTAAATTTCATCTTCAGTTCATGGCCATAAAATTCTTTATTGACAAACTTTCAAGCCAACTTTGACTGTGAGGTATCTAGTCAACATTTTTCTTCTGTGTGGATATTAGTTTATTGAATAAGTGGCATCTGTTTTCCTCCACATCACTAGCAGAGTAGGTATTTCCTTTTGACAGGTTTGCAGGATTTATGGGTTTGCGTGCTCTGAAGAAAAATAGTACTAAGCAAAAAATTCCAATTCATTACCTCTTAGTACTTAATTAAGTTCATACCCATGGCACACTGAAGGTGAACTCTGAAATGACTATGACAGCTGCAGAGCAGCCTGCTACATTATCTTGGGAAGACAGAGAGGATTCTAATTATCCCAACCTCATTTTTCCACCTATGATATTCATAAATGTTTCTTCTACTTCCTGTTACACTCGGACAGCAGTATTTGAGTAGCAAGTACAGATTCCTTGCTATGGTCACCAACCTGCCTGCGCTGCCCTGATAGACAACAGAGGTAAGCAGTGTGTCACATTCCTCCAACCCTGGGGAGCACTGGGGAGGCAGCAACAGGAAGCTGGCAGGGAGGGAGGCTGTGTTCTCACTAAACAAACAGTGTGAGCAGTGAGAGTGGGGTTACCTGTCGGGGTTCTGCGTGCACACGTGCATCTGGAGGAGGATCCTCTGAGTGAAAGTCTTAAAGCACTGCCCGCACTTCCAGAGGTGCCAGTCACTGAACTCCGAGTGGAGCTGGCTGGTGGAAGTCGGGCTCGCGAGGACTCGCTGGTTTTTCACGTTGATTTGGTTAAATCCCGATTCGACAGGCCCCGACTTATCCAAGAGAGAGAAGTTTCTGTTGCACGGAGTCTGTGGGAAAACCACGGAGCGCTGCGTGGAGGCCGGCGAGAGCTTGCTGCTCTTGCTGAAGGGCTGCAGGGCGTCTTGCCGGCACATGGCTTCCATGACCGTGGAAGGGACATTTACTAGGAGAACAGTGACAGTTTTAGAACATCAGATTTACTAGCCCTTAAAATACACACAACACATCCTTTTTAAGAAGTCTTAAGAATTAACGTTTTAAATTTTTGTGTGTTGTAACAAACAAATCCTTTGAGGGGAAAGACACTATTCTCACAAACTAGTAACTCAACCCATACCTATTTATTAAGTAAGTAGTATATGTTCTAGATTGCTCTTATGTGGCCTTTGCCTTCAGAGTGTATGCATGGCTTGAGACACAGAAGACTGTGTGGTGAGGAGCAGAGGAGGCAGGGCTGCTCCAAACAGAGACCCAGGCAGCACTCTGCAGGTAGACTCAGTCTAAAGGGTAGGGAACGTCAGGCCTCCAGCACAGGACAGGCATTTAGGAAAAGCTGGCTGAAGAGATGAAATGAGAAGACAGGAGTGGCCTGTATGCAGGTGGGCGGTAATCAAGACAGGTTGGCCAGGAGGCATCACAGGAATAAGGGTTCATGCGAGGGGTCAAAGACACTTCAAAGAGTCTCAAAAGTTAAATACAGACAGACAGACAGACAGACAGTCTTCGGGTCTAGGAAAGAGATACAGACTGCTTCTGAGCAGAGGAGTACAAGCAAAAAAAAAAAAAAAAAAGATACATTTTTCAGGGCGAGCTAGCGAGAGGCAGGGGTAACAGACTGGTGCGCCATGGGTGAGCGAGAGTGGGAGGCAGCGGAGGCACAAAGGTGCGCGTGCAGCTCAGCTCTGGACGTGGCAGACCACACCTGTACCCCCAGCGCTCTGGGAAGCTAACACAGAAGGGTCACAAGTGAGAGCCCAGCCTGGGCAACTCAGTGGTTGAGTAAGACCCTGTCTCAAAAGACAGAAACAGGAAAAGGGCTGAGGATGCAGCTCAGTGCAAAGGCCCTGCATTCACTCCCCAGTGTGGCAGACACGACTGACCAGCCTTTGTGACTGTGGACAAGAATGGGATTCAGTGCTTGGCAAAATGAAAAATCCTCACACAAAGCACTGAGTGAGATAATGCATAGATAGTATTAGCACAGAGCCACCTGCAGCTGACACCCAACAGATGTGGAGCTCTAGGAGCCCCAGGTTCCTAGTCTTGCAGCCTCCTGGCTCACGGTGTGATAATGAAAGTACTCCTCGCAGGACTTGTGGCAACACCAGCTCCTTCTCTTTACCATGCATGAAGAGACTGGGAGGGCGGACAGGGCTCTAAACCAGGGCTGCAATGGGGACATGGAGGAAGAACTAGATAGGAAAATTTCTGAGGAGAAAAATCTAACAAACTTGTAATGTACTGTTCATTTTTTAAAAAAATATTTTATTGTATTATTTATGAAGTATTCAATGGCAATTCCACAGAGCCAAAGGTGATTAGAACCAACATGATAGGGTTAAAAAGTATTATTTTAAAAGATTACTGTATAAAAATGTACTTATTGGTCATTCCAGGGGTTGAAGAAATTAAAGGTCACAGAGTACTCAAGAGAATGCGATAAAAGACTGACAATTTTGAAAAGGACAGTTGCTAAAAAAAAAAAATTGGTGGCTAGGATTTGTGGACTACAGGGGAGGAGAACAAGAAGCCAAGCCCTCCCTGTGAGTCAGTGCTGGGGGGAGAAGCAGATGTAAGCCCCTTCCGGCACATGAGCTGGAACACAAGAAGAGCCAAGGTCCGTGGTCCCCCATGCCCCATCCCATAAGTGACTGGCTGATCTGGAGACACACAGGCTGTGATGATAGCTATTGAGGTAAAATACAATCTAATGATTGTAGTGTTTAGTGTTTCACTGACTGTGCAGGCCTGGTAGTCTGATCATCTATTCAGAGGATAATAATATGCCATGTAGCATCTCTGGGGGAATCTCCTGAAGGTGGTGGCCATTGTTAATTCCCTATTACCTTGTTTTGAAGTCCTGTATCATTTTCATTGTTTTGTTTGGTTGGGTTTTATTCTGTTTTGTCTTACCTGATTTTATTATATCTGATGGCACAGGTGGATATTTCAAAGATAACAGGCTATATTATGGTAGCCATTTTGGATTTACTATTATCTTGTTTTGAAGTCCTTTATAGTATATGTTGTTTTGCTTTTATTGGTTCTATTCTGTTCTGTTTTGTTTGATTTTTACTATGTCTAAAGGTATGGGCAGCTATTTCGAAGACAACAAGAGGCATTATGGTAACCTTTGCTGATTTCCTATTATCTTGTCTTGAAGTCCTGTGTCACTTACACTGGTTTGTTTTGATTGGTTTTATTTTATTTTGCTTGATTTTATTCTCTTTAAAATAAAAATTACACACACAAAAAAAAAGATTGGTGGCTATGGATGGAACTCAGTGGTAAGAATACTTGCCTAGCATGCACAAGTCCATGGATTCAACCCTCAGTACCAAAACGGGAGGGGGAGGGGGATTTAAGATCCCATATGTAATGTACCTACTCCCCAAACTCCCCATAATGAATGCAATAATCATTTATCAATACAATACATGTACTACAAACATGTATTGATAAAAAATAAAATAAATTTAAAAAATAAAAAGATTAGCACTAGCAAGCCACCCAACCATGCAGGTGATGGCTGCTAGCTGCTGGCTGCTGGTTTAAAACCACATGGAAGCGGGAGCTCTCACCCTACCTGGTCCCAGCACCAGCCAGGACTGCTGCCTCGAGTGAAGACTCACACAATTCTCAACCACGGCAAAGGAGCAGGAGGGCTGTGACTGCGAGGGGCCTCTGTGGTGAGGGGACCCGAAGACACCATGTATAGCAGACAAGATGGAGCTGCTCAGAGCCTTCTGCAGAAGCCCATCTTCAACAAACCCAGCAAAGGGAACAGTGCTGTCCACAAGGCTTGGGGCACAACTCATTCATCCCATTTTAGGACAGCAAAAGAAAGCCAGAAACTTGCCTACCTACAAAAATCTATAATACATCAAGCTAGCAGCTTTTACCCCAGCTATTGTACATTCTAAAACATTAAAACAGAATCTCTCAGTAAGGCTGAGAACCTTCAATTTTTAAAGTTCCCTGTGCTTCTAATGTGAAACAAGAAGGGCTGAGAATTGCTGATCTAACCCTACCCTCTCTCACTGCAAATGACAAAAGCTGAACCCCTACAGAAAGCTCAGCACCTTCCTCAGATAAGTCAGGGATACACCTAGGCTGCCTTCTGACTTTCAGTGAATTTTGTTCCTAATTAAACATCTGTCCACCTTTGCTCCCCAGTTATGGTTCAAAAATATAAAAGGAAATTAAAGTAGTACAGTGTTTTGTGTACAACTGTGTATCAGATATATCAAATCATACTTGTTATATGTATAAATTATTCCATACTTACATATTCATACATATGTATTTAGTGTCTATATTTTGTATGTAAATATTTATGTATCATATGAACTTCTGGGGGAGAAGCAGATAATCAGTATGGAATCTGCGGACATTTTTTAGTTTGAAAAATGTTTTACAGTACACAGATTGCTGCTCTTTGAATAGGCACTGGAAGATAAGGAGGAATGTGTTGCCGTGCAAAGGTCCATTTCCAGCTAGGAAAACCAGCAGCACCGTCAGAGACCAGTGTGGAGCCCATCCTGCTTTGTTCTTCCACTAGTAACTGGAACAAAGCACAAGGAGACTCACCAAGCAGTGCTCACTTCTTTCCAGCCAGGATATCTCAGACTCACAGAAAGCAGAGCACAATGGGAAGACTGTAGCATA
Organism: Hydrochoerus hydrochaeris; assembly: GCA_004027455.1. Lineage (NCBI taxonomy): Eukaryota > Metazoa > Chordata > Mammalia > Rodentia > Hydrochaeridae > Hydrochoerus > Hydrochoerus hydrochaeris. The sequence continues at coordinate 42,441 of PVLA01001665.1, forward strand.
AAGATGCAATTGGGAAAAACCAGCCAGAAATGTTATTGTGGGAAAGAGGAATATAACGATTTAAAGAAAAATACTCAAATAATATTCGAAGTATAGACAGGAAATTCTCACTTATGTTTCTGGAAAGTAACCTAATTGGTTAATGTTTTAAAAAGAGTAAGATCACAAAATCTTTATATGACAACAAAATAATTTGTTGGTCAATGATTTTTTAAGTTTAATGATCAATGCCAAGTGGTAATAAAGTATATTTTTATATCTAAAAGTTTGTTTAACAATCCAGGGCATATAGAATCTGAGTTAATGTAATGACAATAATAGTGTTTAAATAATAAAGAATGGGAATAGCTGGGAAAAAATTATCACCATTTTATCAGTTTCTTTTCTGGACACAAAAGAAACAAATATAGAATGTTTTCCAGTTATAGGCAGCAACATCTGGACTCTGAGGGGTTCATGCATCGGGGATGGGGTCTGTAGCCAACTGGTTTTACGTCATCAGTCTAAAGATTTTTTGAGTTCTAACTTTTATAACACTAGGTGGGACACAAAAAATGTTTCTGAAGATGACATGTGACACAAAGGACACCATATTAAAGAAGTAGGTAAAGGTATTTAGCACAAGAACCAAAGGAAATCAAGAAAGGTGTTTGAAATAGGGTCTCAGGCAATCAGATTAATACAATTAATGCTAAATGCATCATCACAGTTATTGATAAATGAAAAAGCAAAATACAAAACTGTACATACAGACTGCTACTATATATAGTATATATTACATATATATTTTTTATTTTTTTTAAGGGAAGCTGGGAACATGAGAGCCCAAAGAAGAGTGGGAGAATATGCTTAGATACCTTGATGGTCAAAAATTATCTCTAGAAGAACAGCTAGGATTCTGTCAACGCTACTGCTGGTCTCTAGGAAGGAAACCTATATGGTACATTCTGAATTCAGATCCATGGGACCAACTCCTTGTTAACAAAATGAGTGAAAAAAAGTGAAACAACAGAACAAGCAAATCAATCAAACTTCACTTTGGCTGCTGTGATACGAAAGAGGAAAAGTCTGGCACATATAGCAGGTCACTAGCAGTCCAACCAGCAGCAGTGTGAAACACTGACCAGAGAAGTGGCAGCAGAGATGAAGAGAAATCATGATGACTTAAAAATTAACCTAGCCAGAGAAGTGAAGACCTTTACAATGAAAACTACAGTATTCTGAAAAGGGAGATCAAGTAAGACATCAGAAAATAGATTTTCCCTGTTCCTGGGTAGGCAAAAGCACTATAGTCAAAATGGCCATGCTTCCAAACTGATATACAGAATTAATGCACTCCTAATCAAAATACCAACAGCATTCCCCATGCAACTAAAGAAAACAATACTAAAACTCATATGGAACCAGAAAAAACCAAGAATGACAAAAGCAATCTTGTATAGCAAGAGCAAAGTAGGAGGCATCACAATCCTGGATCTGCAGTCATATTACAAAGCTGCAGTGATAAAAATAGAAAGATCCTGCTATAAAAACAGACATTCAGATGAATAGGACAGAACAGAGGATGTAGAAACAACCCTAAGCATGTTCAATGACTTGATCTTTGACAAAGGGGCCAAAAGCATGCTTGGGAGGAAAGAGTCTCCTTACTAAATGATGCTGAGACGCTGGCTTTCCATGTGCAGAGGACTACATCTAAATCTGTCTCTCTCATCACATACTAAACCAAAATTAAAATGGATCAAAGATCTAAATGTTAAACCAGAAACATTTAACCTATTGGAAGATAAAATAGGTAAAACTCTTGAAGTCACAGATATAGACAAAGACTTCCTGAACAAAACCAGTTGCACAGGAAATAGTCTCAAGAATCAACAAATGAGATCATATCAAATTTAAAAGCTCCCACACAGCAAAGAAAACAACCAACTAGTGAAGAGAAAGCCTACAGAATAGGAAAAAAATGTTGGCAGTTATTCTGCAGATGGAGGACTAACAGTCAGAATATATATTTTAAAAACTAAAAAAATTGGAGGAAGGGAGATAAAAAAGAATTAAAATGTGTTTTGTACAAACTCTCTATGAGGAATGATTACATGTTCTGTAGCTGTGCTCTAATAAAATGTCAATTTTTACAGTAAGAACATATGATAGCACTTGATTAAAGAAGGGAAAGCAAGAGTTAAGTGTCAGAAAGTTTCTAGAAAGCAACTGGATGACTGGGGGGAGGGAGATGGAGGACAGGTAGCATGTAGGAATGAATCCATGGTTTTAGTTGTAATATGCTTAGTTTGAGATACCTATGGGACATGTAGGTGAAGATACTATGGTTCACTACAGAGGTCTGCGCGGAAAATGCCAATCCAGATGGACCTGTCCTAAGTCAGCTCCCTGAGAAACACACATTAGAATACAGACTTGGAGTTGTGTGTGCAGGTTTACTGCAGACTGTTCTCCAGATCAGTATCTGCTGAAAAATGAAGCAAGTAGGACTGGGCCACGGGAGGGTTTTAACAGCTCTGGAGCTGGGAATGTCCGTCAGAGCCACACTGCTCTGACGAAGAGCAAGAGTCCTTGTACCCCACTGCCCAGTCGCCGGGACAGGGGGAGCAGGTATGACCCTGGGGGGCAGAGGCAGCTGACCTGTGCTGAGACACGCTCACAAATTGGAGCAGAGCACCTTAGTCTGGTAGCCAGACTGAGATGCAGACAGCACACATCCTACAGGACCCAAATCTGCACGACAATAGCCTGCCCTGCGTTTTCATTTTTCTCTGTGAACACATTTTCAGTACGTTGCCGTTTTTCATTTTTCTCTGTGAACACATTTTCAGTACTTAGCTGCCTTCCACTGTGTCCTGTGCAGCTATGGAGGCTCTGCTATGGGGTTGTTTCTCCTTTGTTTTTTATCAAGACCAAAGATTTCTCAAATTCTAGACCAATTTATATTTAGTTTCTTAGCCTGGGATTTCTGTATCTGAAAAGTAATGCAGAATCAAGTCTCAAACTATCCTACAGCCACAGCTGGTTTCTAGTGTGACTGTCCTCACCAGCCGCCCAGGATGAACAGTCCTCAGCATCTAAGCGAAGGGGAGCATGCTTCCGGGGCCACACAGGAAGAGGAAAGTACTTCCTGTTGCTGGCCAAGGTGAGGAATTCAGTCCCACTTCCCTCTGCACTCTGGCTCCTCCCACTCACACCCAACCGACACTCAGGCTCTAGGCGTGACCACCTCAGACACCCAGCACTGAAGTTTACACCGAAGTTGTGTACTTGTGTGTCCCGGTCCTGCTCCTGAACTCAGGGTGGGGCCTGATGTTTGCGCCCATCTCAGATACCCCCCGCTAGGCCTTCTTCCGCTGGGTCCCTGCTTCCTGCTGCTGCTGGGGGGATGGAGGTGAGAGGCACTGTGCAGAGGTGCCCCTTTCTATTTTCTGCTCTTTACAATCAAAAGAAACAGACAGGCCTCCTCAAGGCAAGGTTTAACCCAGTGCAACTCCCACGCTGCCATCGAGTTTCACATTCTGCTACCTCAGCTTCATATGTCCAGACAGAAAAAGCAGCAGGAAGACTTGTTTAACATTTATTCCCAGGGTTTTTTTTTTTAATTTCCTCTGAAACGAATACGAATGCACTATGGTCTTTACACTCTGCAGGAGCTAATCCCCCACTGCAAGCTTCAGGGAACCTCATTCCTTCTTGCGGATGCAATCTGTCGACACAAGCGTTCCTTCAGGCTCCTCTGAAAGGCCCACAGTGGATGGAGTGGCTCGCTCTCGCAGCTCTATTACATTTATAACTGATTCTTTAAAAAGAAAATAACACCGGAATTGCTTCCAGAACCCAAATGCCTGCGTGAAACACTGTCTCCCCTTTGAGTGCAGGCGGCTCTTAATGGCTTGTCTGGGCGGCGAGCGTGCTGGGGCGCCCTGCGGCCACACGCCCAGCCCGCCACACGCTCCCGGGAAAATGTGTGCTCTGAATGTTGAAAGAACCATGGGAAGAAAGTGATATTTTCATAAACAAAGTGCTTAATACGTGTTATTCACTAAGTAAAATCACATTTTTCCTTGAATATTTTAGTCCAGGTATCAATTTCATTAACATAGAAAAATCAAGCTGAAAAAAATAAACCTCTTTTAATAATGGCACTAAGAATTCTCCATACTTATCCAGTGAGCACTCTTTAGGTAATTAGGAGGATCTGGAGCCAATACAGCCAGTAAGTCTTTGATTCGTGAAGCTTCTGTTTAAGATCTCTCATTTATTTTGTGGCTAGGTCAATGAGATGAAAATTGCCTTAGAATTGCTAATCCAGGTGAGATGATTTAAATTACTCAGGCTGTGGAAGGACACTGGTAAATTTTCTGTGCCCTTTCATACATTTGTGCTTCTAAATCAGACCAAGTATCTTAGCTCAGAATAAGAGACCCCCAGCTCTCGGAATAAATCACATGGAATGAGAATCTATCTTAGAGTGGGTGTCAAAGTCATATATCTCACCACACTATCTGATGAAGCCTTCTGCTGTTTTCTTGGGTGGCCAATCACATGACAGATATATGACTTTGAGACAGGAACTGAAATAAAATTCCTGTAATACCCTCGGGGGAAAGAGGCATTGTCACAGTTGAACCTTTTAGTCAATGACTTAATTCCCTTTAAACTTCCCTCAACCCTTACTTGCTAAGAGCTCTGAACTGAACCAGAAAGAGCTGTTTAGTTTCCCTGCTGAATCTACAGTCCTTCAAGCTACTACGACTTTGTGAATTTCCTTTCAAGGATTCCAGGTGCTAAATGATATAACATATGCCCCAACAGAGTTTATTCAACATTCTAGTCAGTGATCTCCAGAGTGCGTCACACAAGTACAACTGTACAAGGGAAGGACTGCAAAGCAAATCATATACCACTTCCAGAAAGTACATTCTTAAGGTATTGAGGCATCTGAAGACCATGTAGTATATCTCAGTCACCCATTATCGGGTGGCTATGACCAGCAAAGGGGCCCAAAATGGTCCACAGCAACCATCCCTCTCATCCTTTCAGCAGCTCTGTGAAGCAGAAGCAATGCCCGGCTGCGTGATTTCACCCCAGAGAAGGGTGACAAGGGCAATCCCCATACAGCCATTCTGTATTCCCATGTCTGTCTCCAGACTCAGTAAACAGTCATGCCATCCTTCCAGTTCTCCAAAAGCCTCAAGTCATCCTTGACTCCTGTCTCTCACTCATTGGCTCACATGTCAGCAACAATAATTCACTTTATTTTGAAAGATGTCCAAAATCCAACAGCTTCTCACCACCTCTACCACTTCCATGCTGGTCCAGACCACCATCAGCTTTCCCTAAGGTTCCTGCAGGAGCCTCCAACTGCATCCCACTCTACCCCTCACTGCCTTGTCTCCACTCAGTGATCTCGATAAAACCTCAGACCACTTCACTCTTCTTTTTGAAACTCCAAAGTGGTCCCACTGCTCAATCCCAAAGTAGCAGCCAGGCTCCAGGCAGTCCTCCAGGGTCAGCCTAGACTGCTGCCACCACCTATCCCCTGGTTCCCACCTCACACTCACTCTGCTGTGCCCATGTCGACCTCTGCCATGCTCCTCCACATGACAGGGATATTCCTATCTTGGGAACTTTTGTTTTGAATCTGGCTCTGCCTGCAATGCTCTTTTCCAAAGTAAGGGATGGCTGGTTCCTTTACCTCCTAAGTCTGCCCAAAAACCCCCTCTCCTTTGGGGCTAGCTGATTACTTCAGAATTTGTAGCCCCCAACTCCTGGCTGGACTTACTCCTTTTCTGCTTTACTAGCTTTACTAGGTTTACTAGCTTTACTAGCTCTACAACACATAGTATCTAACCAGCTATTTATTTATACATTTATGGATCTTGATCCTGGTAAAATGCAAGCTCCATGAGGGCAGAAGTCTTATCTGTTTTTCCCCCCTTCTGCATTTATAGCACCTAGCAAAGACACTGGCCCACAGTTACTACTCAACAAATGTCTGAGCAATGAAAGATAATGATTGTGCAATAAATGAGTATTTGGAGTCTGCATGACACTTTTGAACTCTAGGCCTTGATGTGTTCCCTCCCTGACATCAACACCTGCATAACATCTCCAGAGTTGGTGACTAGTGGTATTACCAAAGGAAACAGGGGTCCTCACGGATTTCCGGAATCCTTTTGGACTACACATGCTCCAGAAGATGAGGTGATGTCACAGACAAGCCCCAGCCACTTGAGGGTGGGGTGACACCCATACTTCTTCGTACATGGACCTAGAGCTAGTTTCAGGGGCGGGGCTTGCAGCTGTTTGGGCCCAGGAGAGTGCCGTGACTTCCACCTCAGGATCAGCTTCTAACACCAGTGCACACTCTTGTCCAACTCTGAAATTTCTTCCTTAGGAAAAAGATGCTCCCTCAAATGGAAGTTTCACTGCAGAAAAGAAACTCACTAATGGAAAATTGGGAAGTAACAGGAATGTACTGTAGGTCCAAAGTTTATTTTTTAAAAAATTTCAGATTGATTTGGAGTTGGGGTAAAATACAAAAGGAACACTGATGCAGTAGGCCTTTTGAGGATCTTACTTTTTACAAAGAAATTAAAAGCAACATGAGAAAGAAATATCTGATCATCAACATTTTGACCAGTAGTAATATAAGCGTTTTTTGCTGGAGTGTGTGTTGTGCATGTGTATGTGAGAAGAAAAAAAAGAAAGAAAACAACACAATACTTTTTTTAAAAGTAAAGCTTTCTATTTAAAAAGATCTACTATCTCTGCTTCTTTTTGATGTATAATGTCAAATTATCATGTTAGTCAATTTAATGACAAGAAAACACAGCATCACTGAAACCAGTGTTTCTCACCAAAGCACATCAGAATTTCTTAATTCTGTTTCAAATTCTAGAAATCACCTTATAATATTTACAAAAGAACTGATAAAACAAAAATACAAATTTTAAATGAAAAGTGCTGTCATACTTGCCCAAGCATTTAATTATTCTTTCAAAGATAATGGTTGGCATGATAATAAAAGTAGAAGAAAATTACACAGTTCTAGACATGGTTTTAGACCAAAAAAAATTATAAAAAGACATGAATTTTACATATCTACAGTTTTTTAGTATCATTTTTTGCACTAAAAACTATTTAGGAGAATGCACACCCAACCAACTGTAGGTCTGATACCCTTAATTAAGCAGTAATGTTCTCTCAGGACTTCATTTTTGCATAGTGTGGCTCCAGTAAGACTGTGTAACCCTTCAGAACAAAAGTTACCTTATTACTGCATTTACAGCCCTCTACAGGGAAAAGCTTTAGAACAGACACACAGTATATGCTCAGTGAACACCAGCTGACTTAACTCTGTTGACAGTGATTATTTAAAACTCTAGCAAAGGCTCTGAAATTGGGTACTGGCTGGTAGAGGTTAAGATGCTGTGCGAAAGCAAACAACATACAGGGAAAAGAAGACGACAGGATGGATTGTGCATGACTGCATGATGTATCATATAGGGAAGCACATTTCAGAAGTTTCAAGAAAAAACATTCTTTAAAAGTTAGCTTTGAAATAGGTATTTTGAGATGTGAATTCAGAGCTAAAATAAATTCTTACAGTTTTCATCCTGGGCAATGCATTGTAAGGGGATCCCAAAGAAAGACGTATAGCTGTCATTGTACCACACCAGAAGCTCGGTGCCCCTGGGGATATCTATACAGGCTCGGTAGAATATATTCGACCTATTCAAAACAAAAGAAAACCCATCTTAGTAATAGGTAGGACTCACATGACCCCACCACATTTTTATTGCCCTGAAAATGTTCTGCCCAGCTCCACCTAAACATTTTGTTTATAATAAATCTACATTCACTTTATTGTCCCCAGCAATCAATTAAAACCTATAACTCAGTATGATAAACAGTGTATAGTTTATTTCCACAGTGTCCCTGCATAGAGGGTCCTGAAGAGACAGCTATTTGGCCCAGAAGACAACAGAAAGGGAAAGTTCATTTAAAAAAAAAGAACTCTGCCTTGCACTAATGAGAAAAATTCTTTCTCTTGGCAAACTGCAAAGACCATGGTACCCTAACGCATATAAAAATTAATACTGTTGATTTCTTATTTGAAGGAAAAGCATTAAGTGCATTCTGGCAACTGCACTGGAACTCCTCAAATTTGCAGTAAAATGGAGCATCTTTGTGATACAAGGACTAAGAATAAAAAACTCCGCTCACTGCCTTCCTTCTGAGGCTTGGTACAAAAAAGAAAAACCTCTCATGTGAAATGGATGAAAATCCAATAAGTACAAGAGGAGCACTTATGCTGGCTGAAAGATTACACTCTGAAATGATACAGTGAAGGTCCAAGAAATAAACATCTTTTATAACAGCTTTGGCACCATAAAGAAAAACCTACAGATTAAAAAAAAGAGAGAGGAGCCTGAGACTGGTTTTCTCAATGAAGAACTGCTTCACATATTAGCCTCAAGTTTCAGATGAAAGTGTTCGGGGTTGGTGGACCTTAAATTTCACCTTTTTGTACAGAACTGGCTGTCGAAGAGCAATGTGTCCCTTGTATAACACTGCAGACATCACGCGGATCCTTCTCCACATTTTTCATGGCAGTGAGATATGCACTTGTCAACATATTCTGTCACCACAAAGTGGCTCTTGGCAATCGGATCATAAAGATCAATAAAAAAGTGCAGATTCTCAATATTTTACTTGCAGCTGCAAAAATTTCATTTATCTTGTTATTTTCCTTTCTTGCTGCCATTCTGTCTCACGAGGGCACTGCTAGCTAAGCAGAATGTTTTCCCAACGTTCTATGAATATCTGACAAAAACTCCAGCCAGTTGTCCAGCCCTCACCACCCTTCCTCCCTCCACATCTCTAAGAGCTGTGCATTTTATTAATTCTTTCCACTGCTACATAAAAAAAATTAAAATTGGAGCCGTGTTATAAATCACTGGCATCTCCTAACTTGAGAAAAATTGGGTCTACTTTGTACTTCACCCTTGTAACATTTCATCTCTCGGTTTGGCTTCCCTTAAGATAAACACTGCGCCCGGCAAATGAATGTGCTAAAACCAAATGACACACTTTGCTGCTGAAAGAGCAGAACTGTTTTTGAGCAATGGGTGGTCTTCTGAGGCACGGAGCAGGCTGAAGGGGGGAGAAAAATGTGTAAGCATACTCCGTGCCGTACAAGCGGGCAGAGCTTCCAAAACTCGCAGAAATCTCTGCATGTTGAAGCACATCAAAGGGATTTTTCCCTTTTCAGATAATATTTCCTTTGCTGACATGTATTTAGTATTGTGGTTGGATGACTCATAAAGATAGCTTCATGGCGTCCCAGCGCAGTCGAAGCAGAACACATGCCAACAAACATTATTGTCAGCCTCAAAATAAAAACAAAACGTTCAGCTAAGGGTCAATCAATCAAGGGCGCTTTGAAGAAAATTCCATTTAGATATTACAAATCATAACAGAATGAATTTAAAACAGCTGACTTTCTGTGAAGAGGACATTCATGTACGATAAAAATTAGACTGGCTCTTCAGGGTCCAACTTTTCTATTTTCTTACTTTTGGACGTCGTCACTGGTGATGGATGCCAGTTTTTAAAATTGTGTTTTTGTAGTTCATTTTATAAAGATCTGAAGTAATCAAAAACAGATCAGCAGAGAGAGCTTGAGTTTAAGCGCTGTCATAGAAGGGAGTTGTAAAATCCACTTAATATTGACAGATAGGTAATGACTCACTCCTGCCCCACTTCCTGAAAGGGGTTTCTTGTCCCAATTCAGAATGTGCCTCAAGAACCAACTCCCTAGGTGTTCAGCGCAGAACCAGCTATGCTATCTATGCAGGCTGGATAAACATAGTTCTCACTAGTATTTAGCTCTAAGATCTATAAAAACTTGATGACAGAGAAGGTAAAGCCTGTGTACAGCAGTGTATCCAAATATCGTCTTGCACTACTGCAATCAAACCGTCATTTAATGAAACAGATCTGCATAGGAAACCAAGGCAATGAATCCGATGCTGCCCAAATACGTTGCTCTTGAACTGGAGATCTTTAAAGAACAAGCCAGATTTGTGCAGCCTCTAAGCTATAAGGGGAAGAAAGTTTAAAAAACAAAACAAAACAAAACAACCTTGATTTAAAAAAAGAAAGAAAAGGAAAGGAAAGGAAAATAAATAGCCACAGGCAGGACTCCGAGTTGCCGAGCACCAGGCCCTTTGCTTTGATGTGTCCTGGTGCCTAATAACGCTAAACAGTTGCTTCTGATTCTAACGGGAACATGGCTGTTTATAACTGAGCTCATATATTTACTTGGCACATGTTTTTGAGGGATTTTGAGAAAAGAAGGCTGGTGGTGGGGCTTTTTCCCCAGTTGATTTGTTTTGCTCTCTCATCACCACTTTGGTCTCCTTAGACACTAAGCGGAAATGTTTGGGCAGCAGGTGCACTTAGAAGACAGGTCTGAGGCAGCCTGAGAACCCACCTTGCTTCTCAGTGCCCCCAGGCCTCTCTCTGTGACTCCCTGGCACCATCTTGCCTTTGTCATCTGCTGAAATTTGCCCATCCATCTTGCGGAAGAGGGGTGTTGTCTCTGCTTTAAAATCACTTCACTGCCTGAAACATACCTAGAACCATCAAAACGCCAAAGCCCAACACTCCAGCACCCGTGGAGGGAGCAGGAGAGGCTGCCCCATTCAGTCATTGCTCCCAAGCACAGCGGGCTTTCAAGGACAGTCTTGGGAAGAGTAAGGTGTTTGGTCTCCAGAGGCTCTGTGCAAATGAAACTGTCCTCACAGGGAGAGAAGCTGAAGAACACTGAGAACCAAGGGCCCGCCACCAAGTCCCTAAAATCTCTGAGTCCTGCTATCTGTGCGCACACATCTGCAAATACTGCCCCCCATCAGTGGGCTTGCCAGATCCATTCAGGCTTCTGTGGAAGTTCAAGCAATGACACATGGGTAACTTTAGCATAGGCACTGAACAAACAGGCCACCTACTTGCACCGTCGCTTCTGAGCATTCAGGAAATGACTGTCCTGGAAACTATGGAGGGTCCAGGAAGTTAGCAACAAAAAAAGAAAATAAAAACAATCTCTGCCCATTATGGGGAGTCTGCAGGATTTTTTTCAGTCACTAGCAGCAAGCCTGAATTTGTGTACACAAGCCAAAGGGCTTCAGCTCTGTAAGTGGTAAATCAAGACATACTTTACCTGTACTGAACTACTGTTAGATTCTGTTCTCCACAGTGCCTTGCACATCGGATATACCTCATCCAGCTCGACTTACTAGGTTCCCCACCATCAATAAAGTGCTGTAGTATCCCATCTTGATCATATATCTAGAGAAGAGGTCAGAAGGTCAAGTAGTTAGAACGAATCATCAGCAATCATTTTCCCTGCCTCCTTGGTGTCTCTAAGTGTCAGCTGCAGAAATTTATTGCCCTCAGGTTTGCGAGTGCTTATTGATGCTTGTAGAAACTCAACTGGAATAACAGAAAAATATTTTTGGTGATGCAAGTCAATCGTGTTTTTCTTATCAAGCCAATCTTCCCTGTATTAAACATACTTGTGGTATGTCAAGGATGTGACCATTTTTCCCAAAGAATATTTAACCCATTTTGACAGGCCAGCCTTAAGTAATGAGCTGCTGGATAAACAAAGCAGGCTGAAGGCGAGGCCTCACTGACATGGTTGGGACATCCACATAAAAGGTTCGGGCACTCAACATGTGACTGTTCAAAAGCCTGTGGGAGGCCATCGCCATCTGCCCAACAAGCTGGGTGACACCTAGCAGAAGGCAGTTGGGAGAGCTGGGGAGCTGTGAAGACATAGGAAAGAAAGGGACTCTGCCTCAGAGTAGCTGCAGAGCTTCAGCTGTCATGACCTGAAACTATCAGGAGAACACATGTGAGGCCCTGCATTCAATCTTGAGGGTTGGAGGAACCTCACAAAAGGAAAACCAAATCGTGTTTCTATGGATTTCAAATTTCTCCAGTGAGGCTGCCCTCATAATTACAGCCTTAGATCGACTTAGACAGATCTTCTCTCATGGTGCATTTTATAAAATAAGATTCAGGGTAAGCCAGGCCAAAAGCGCAGGGAAAGGACTTTTTAGTACCATGACTACCTCACCCAGCACCCACGGCGAGACAGAAGCTGGCCTCCAGCAGCCACTCCACAGCCACGGTGCCCTGGGCCACATGATGCCAAGTGGAGTCGAGGCCCGGTGGTTACACACTCACAGCATTTTCAGGGCCTTCCAGGAAGCAGGAGACAGTTAAAAGAGGGCCTGAGGGGTGCAGCTCTCTGACTATGACAGAATTAAAGCACTTCCTTATTTTCTTTTTTTCTTTCTTGTACTGGGGATTAAAGAAAGGGCTACATACCCAGCCCTCTTTATTTTTATTTTGAGGTAGGTTGCCTAGCGTGGCCTGGAACTTGCAGTTCTGCTTTGGCCTCCCACGTAGCTGGGATTACAGGTACTGGCCACTACCCCTGGCAAACTAAACATCTTCAAATAAAATCACCAGTGGAATCCAAGGAAGCGTTTCCCCAAGCACCCTGAGAAAGTATGTCTCTTACTCTTGCTGTTAAGCTCTCCACTTTCCCTTTTCCCACACACACACACACACACACACACACACACACACAAATAAAACTCACTGGGAACCTCGCTGGCTACACCTGAGCAGGAGGTCGTTCATGTTAATTCAGTTTGATAATCCTCTTCTGCAGAACCACAGGATCTAGGAATAGCAGCGTCTTTTTTCTGTCACTAGTCATTTTAAAGTATCTACATTTTTTTCTGCTCTTCTTGAACTCATTCCTCTCTACTCCCAACCTTCTCATCCCCACAAATAAAAAACAAACATCAATCTAATAAAGACAATCATTTGAGAAGTTATGACCTTGTAAAGGCACCAGAGTGATCATAGCTGATAATCAATATAGCCTGGGCAGAATAAAGAGATTCTGGGGTTACATTACATTTAAGGCTAATGACTTCTTTAAATTCCTAGTTTGGGATAATGACAGAGAATGGAAACATTTCATGTGGTAGCTACATCTGCTACAGGAGAAAGCTAATGACAGACATTTTATTTAGGGTAAAATACACTGTAGTTGTTTTTGCTGTTGTGTTCTTTAACATCTTTATTTTTTTTAGGAAGTCAGTTGAGATTCAAAATCTTAACTCTGAATCTGCTATTGACAGCTACTGCAACACCGAACAAAGGCATTAGGGTTCCCTGAACATCATCAATGAAATAAAAAATGTTGATAATGGCCCTATCTTATCCCTACCCCTCAAACCAACCTTCAGTACAGCTGAAAATTAATGAGTAACCTTGAGAACTACACGCAAAACTCTACCCTTCTCCTGCCATGCGTTTAGCCAGTCTCAATGCCAGGTAGCACCATGGCAGGTACATGCAGAAGGCACTGGTCTTAAGTATGAGCTCATGGAATGCCATTCACTAAGCTGGCTGTCTTGAAAATGAGTATTAATGTATTTCTCCCACACTTCCATTTCAACAATAATCTTTATCTAAGGAACTGTGGACTACAAAGAAGCCCACAATTTTTGCCTACCTGATGGAAACTGCTACTTGAATAAAAGGTAGATGCCATCTGCTAGAAAACAGCATAGGGTCCAGCCTGTGTTAAGGTAGGCCTCTCGTCTTCAGCGTATGCTGATGGCATCCCAGTCACGTGACACCATGACAACGGTCCCACACGCCACCTCAGAACGCACACCTGCACCCCCACAGCTGAGGACAGCCAAACCTGACCCTTACTCCTCTCGCTCAGCCCTTCATGCCCAGCCACCTCCAAACCCAACTGCATCTCCACCTAATCTTGCTCAAGTTTGTACATTCCTCCTGCTCCCTTTATCAGCCTGGCCCAAAGAGCTTCCTTTCTTACCTAACATGTGGCAAGAATTCCTTAACTGATCATTCAGCAGGCTCTCCTCAGCTCTCCCCCTGCAACATATTCTCTACACTACTGCAATTTTCCTTCAAAATACAAATCCATTTCACCTAACTCCCACTACATAAAAATTTCCTAAAAGTTATAAATGCCAGGTTGTAACAACAGACAGTTATAGCATGTGAGACTGTCAAAGGCGCTCATCGCAAGAACATGACCAGCACCTCCTAAGCATGGTTACTTAGGGGAGCCAAAGCCCAGCGCCTGGCATATGCTTCATGACAGTTCTCAGCACTGTATGGTTTGTGCTGTTAAGAATCAACATTTAAACTGAGCATTTCTTGTAAGATCAAAATGGGCCAGGAAATTTTGACGTCTGCTTCTGTTTATTCCTCCAGTGTGATAAAAACAAAAGGTACTTGAATCTGAGTGCTAAGCAGAAATTTAACAAAGCTCTAGATGCCAACATGTGTCCTCCTGTTATTCTCCACCATTAGCTCTGTTACCATCTAAAAACTCAGTTTTTAAAAAAATCTGATTAGATCAGAATTCCTAGAAGGGATGATGCTCTCCCAGGTAAGAGAAAGTGACCACAAACAGGAGATGTTTCAAAAATAGCAACAACTTCAAGTCCAGGAAGGCATGCTTGGCGGTCACACTAGTATCTGTGGGACATTGAAATGAAATTTTAAGTTAGATGCCTGATAGGTCCAAAAATCTTAAGAAATTTAAGGAGGTGAACAGATGCCAAGACCAAAGGTTATTTTGCTTTTATCTCTCAAAAAGTTTAAAGAAAACAGAAAAAAGAAAAAAAGTCATCCACAAAGTGTTTAAACAACATCCTTAGCACCAAAAAAAAAAAAAAATGCTTAAAAGGTAAAACGTAATCCATTCAAATAGTGAGAGGCAAGAGCACTGAATTTAGAGTAAAGAAAGGCTTATTTCTGAAAGAGCTAAACATAGCCAAGTTTCTCTGAAAATCGTGCCCATTATTCTGAATGAATATGAACAACCAAGTTTTAATACTTGCTCTAGTTTTTCTAAGGAAGTCAAAGAAAGGACCTTTGGTGGTAAGAGAATTACATGTGAGAATTACATACAGGACGGGGGCGGGGGGTAAATTCTGCAACAGAAAACCCTCAAAACTGTAGACAGTGTATTTGGCATATTTGTTTTAGAAAGCTAGTTCCAACACTGCCGAAAAGGAGTATAATGTGACACTACCACACTTTAACAACGTCTACACAAATTTGGTAATCACACGTCCTATGGTTCATTAATTTTACTTTAGGAAATTACCCCAGTGAAACTGATACATGTGCTTCAGAAGATGAGTCCAAGGGCATTCACTTCAGCAGTGTTTGTAATAGGAAGCACTAATAACAGAAACAACTTTCACCATAGTAATACATTGTCTTATCCACTCAAAGACATTTACAAAACAGTAAAAATCAGTAAACTAGACCTCCTTGCATTGATTCAGTCAATATGAATATTAAAAATAATGTTGGTCTAAAAAATCAAGTTGAAGATCACTGATACCATCTGTTAGGATTTCAAAATACACAAAATAATACTCTGAGATGTATATTCTACAGCATATTTTCTTGTCATATGTATAGTAAATATATGCATACACAAAAACCTGAAAAGACGGCAGGAATTTCTGGCAACTTCCTTAGAGTAAAAGCCTTCAGAAACCAGAGTGGGGGTGGAGAGAGGGAGAGGGAGAGGGAGAGAGGGAGAGAATAAACAGAACTTGTATTTTATCTGAAATGCCTAATTTCTTTAAAAAAAATTCTGACACACGTTGCAAAATATTAATAGTATTTACACTTCTTGTGGCAAAGAAAAGACCACATGTTTACATGTACATTTTGTGTTTGTTGCCATGTACACGTGTGTGCATGTGTTTTCATACTAGGGATTGAATCAGGGCCTTACATGTGCTAAACATGCACTTTAGCACTGGGTTACAGCCCCTGCCCCCCTACTTTCTGTTTTTCCGATTATTTTTTAACTGAAGAGAGAAAAATAAGGAACCACAAAAAAGCTATTCCTTTATTTCTTTGTACTTAAAATTTTGCATTCAATGTTAGGGAAGCTTTTACTCAAGGTAGATACTTCATCACTTTGGGAAAATATGTACCACTACATTATCAACTTCTGATTTCTTTTTGATTACTGGTGCTATTTTAAACTATTGCTTCTGGTCTGTACTTTCTCTTTTATCTCATATCAATGAAAAAGATAAGTGAGAGAGATAATTCTTATCTTTTTGAGGGAATTTTAACAGTTTTCAATCCAACAATATTTACTGGGATACCACATGTGGTTGAAATAATTACCACAAAATTTTACACTCATTATAACTGAAGACCACCAAGAAAAAGGCATTGGATTGCATTCCCAAACACCAGGAGTATCACCCTATTTTCCTAAAGCAAAGCTCTGCTTTAAATGAGAATAGCAAGAGAAAAACATGCACCAGCGATGCAAACTGTAACAACTGCTTGTGAGTGGCTTACTCATAGCTTTAGCTGCCAGCTTACATAAATCACAGAAACAATATAAGCCAGGAAATGATTTGAGCTCATTTTAACATTAACAGCAAGAAACAACTTTCTGAATGATGCAAACTTTTATACATTGATGTCTCTGAACAGCTCCTTTATTGCAATGTTTCCCAACCAGTGGTTCTCAGGCTATATTTAGGCAGCAGACCAACTTCAGGTTTTTTTTTTTCCCCCACAATGTTTTAAAAATTTTAAATTTTACTTAGATTTCAAACTTCTTTTGAAAAACAAAAGATGTGTTTCCAATTTGTAATAATTCACTGTAGTTGAGAAAAGGTAACCCTCCTTAGATTGGGCATATGATTTTCTAGTTTTCCACAGCCCTGACGGTTCTTTATCATCTTGCATGCTACCTACTTCATTAACTTACTTACCTGCTTGGCCTCATTAAGAATTTAAATTTGGGAAACACATTGACCTCTATCACTGAAAATCAGTCTGTTATCCCTGGGAATATTTTCTTTTTAAAAAATGTACTTTTACTGGTACATGTATATGTACATAATGATTATATTCTTCATGGGAAGTCTGTACATGTACATAATGGACCTTAATTCTTTTTTCATTCCCTTCTCTTCTCCTACATCCCCCCTCATCTCAGTCCACTTTCCTTGGCAAGATCTATCTCCCTATTTCCTATTATCTCTTAATTTTGCTCTTCATGTGTAATGTGGATTTCTCATATGTGAGAAACCTTGGGTGTCTAATTTACTTCGCTTAATATTATGCTCTCAAAATGTATCCATTTTCCTACAAATGACTCATCTATCCTTTATGGCGGAGTCGGGCTCCACTGTGTTTAAATGCCTTGCGTTCTTTATGCATTGCCCTGTTGATGGACATGCAGACTACTTCCAAGATTCAGCTATTATGAGCTGTGCTACTGTAAACACCGGCACATATATGTCACTGTGATATGATGTCTTTAACTCTTTTGGGAAGATCCTAGAAGGGGAGTAGCTGAGTCAAACGGAATTTCTATGTTTAGTTGTTTGAGGCCTCTCCATATTGATTTCCACAGTGGTTGCACCAGTATACACAGCTGGGAGCATTTTCAAAGCAAACTGTTTAAGGCAACAGCCTGGAAACCCTCGAGTGAGTATCCACTGCTCCTGTGCTGCCCAGAGCCTTTCTGATCCGAGATCCGAGCCTTCCATACTGAGCTTTCTAGTCAAGGAGAGAAGAGAGGCTTTTTTAAAAACCAGCACAAACTTTCAAATATCATTTTAAATGAAGGATTCTTTTAATTCAAAGATATCTGAAACGTAATTCCATTATAAAAGGAGGGACACTGTTCTAGTTAAAGAATAAGGAGCCATGAGAAGCACCCCACACCCCAATTCACCCTACCACTGCTCTGAGACAATGCCCAGAACATCCCTGGAGTACTACAGTGAACTGGGGACCTCATGTGGCAAAGCTGCAGGCAGAACATCTTCCCCAGTGAGAAAGTCTCTATGAAGATTTAAGCCACCAATTCTTTTAAGAACTCTAAGTACCATGGTTAAATTTAGAGCCTAAGCAAATCAGATCTGGAAAGGCACTCAAAGAGCATCTGTTCCACCAGTTTATATGTAAGGAGACACAATCTCCAAAAGCTAGTGACTTAAGCAAAGTGGGACTAGTTGGTGACAGAACCAGGTCTGCTCTCCAGACCTTCTCTGAAGCACTCCATCTCCCTGCCTCCCCATCTGGTTCCTCCCCATCTTCTGCTTCGTTTAATTCTCTCAATACCCTAATGACAGCCCAAGTTCTTAAACAAGAACACTTTGAACTATACCTCAAACATGAATTTGTTCATCCCAGAACCTGGGTCCCTGAATTTTGTCACAGCAAAGAGGGAAGACAGATCCAAAGGTCTGTAAAGGATTGGCCAATTTTCAAGGAGCAGGGAGAGTTGAGACTTGGTTTCCTTGTACCCAAAATTGGCACACTCCTATGCTGAAGCCCTAGACTCTGGCATCTGGCTGTGCTGAAATGCCAGCCTCCTCCGGCATGCGCCTCCCACAGCTGAGGTGCAGAAGCATGTTTTATACCCAAGCATCGAACACAAGGCCCAGCACATGAAAGGAAATAAAACAAGCAGAAATGACCTAAACTGAATTCCCATAATAATTCTAAAGCTTCTTAAAGATCTTGAATTTTATTGAACCCCTGAGAAGAAATTACCACCACATGCAGTGAAACCTGATTCTAAGTACTAATTGCTCAGGCTAAGAAAAAACAGTAACATCCTCATTGAAGCCAGCCTTGAAATATGAGGGTGAATTTCATGTGATGATTAAAAATGTAATAAACAATCACCACAGAAAGGGCCCAGAAGGGATTGCTGAGAGTTTTCCAGTTTATACCTGTGAATCTAACACTGTTTTTGTTTTATTAAATCTCTTCACAGCACATAGAAGATCCAGGGAAGAACAGATAGAAAAGTAATTTCTAAGATTTCCTTTGCCTCTGCTCCACGAAGCGCCTTTGTGGAGCCTCATCTTTCTGTAAAATCAGAAAAGCAGAGTTTAAATAGTCAAGTGTAGTCGTAATTTGAGACACAGTTGAAAGCACATAGCTTGCCAAAATGAATAAAAATGTTTTATTGTGAGATTCTTCTGTATGCCCCCCCCCAGCTTTTGACTTTCAACTGTGAATAGTTAGGAATTGGAATACTTTTATTGGGAAATAGCTTTTACTTTCAGTAGCACTGTTGTTAAAGAGACCTTCCTAAGGATCATCAGTGAAAACAAGCACACTGTAAGTCCCTCTGGCTAGGCATGGGAGAGAGGAACAGGGTGCAGAGCCCAGAGAACACCCATGGCCATCAGCTCCAGTGCTTGTGCACTGCAACTGTGGCCCCACTGCGAATGATGATGTGACTTCACAACATCCTTTAAACTCTGGGGGAAGCTGAGGTTGTTCAGACCTTCTCTGTAAAACAAAATGGTGCCAGTAACATTCCCTACCTCAAAGGGCTAATACAAAAATAGAATGAACAAATAAATGTAACGGACTTTAAATGATGTTGGGCACCCAGGAATTACTCAAAGAATATCAGCTATCCTTAGGCCAACAAAATGGCTACATAAGAAACGTCACCCCAAGCAAAATTTACTACTTCCTTAGGGACACTGCCACAATATCCATGTGGCATATGTAAATACTCTATTGTGAAGGCTACCAGACCATGAATTCATTGAGGGTAGCAATGCATTTTAATCATTTGTTTAAATTTAATCATGCACACCTCACATGGGGCTTTGTACACAAAAGGAAATCAACTTGTGTTGAAAGAGAAAGAGGGAAATAGAAGAAAAATGATTTAGGATGGTATCTAGGGGGTACAGAAGTGGAACAGTTGTTTATAACTTTATCTCTCAGATGAAAAAAATGCAGTTTGGATGTAAATGCTGTCTAGAAAAGATTAAGGAGGTAAATTTTCAGTTCTATAGTTTTCCATTCCTAATTTTTATCAGTTTTAACACGAAGTCTGTCGTCATCCAATAACACAGGCATGCTCGACACCTTTAAGGACATCCCCAAAGCATACTCAAAACCAACAATTACAGAAACCAACGATTCCACTCACAAACACAAGGGTTCACCAAAACTTTGCTTTCATTTGCAAACTCCACAATGAATCACAAACACAACCATGCCCATCATCGTCCTCACACAACACAAACGCAGCCACTGTCCCCAAAATTGTAAAACAAACTAGTTCCTAAACCGAGACACAAGCTCATTCCCACGTGAGCACTCCACAGCTAGGCTGTGAGCCGCCTGTGCACTTCATCCCAGGGTGAGGAACAAGACACAGGTGTGCACTGCAGCCTGACGCCTCAGATCACACGGGTTCCACACAGCTCCGTCCTCTTCCACGAGGAAGACAGCACCAGCCACATCAGGTGGCCTCCTGAACCTCGTTTTCAGCTTTCAGAATGAACAAATCAAGACTTGAAAGCCTAGTGATGAAGAAGCACAGGCTGACCACTCCCATCAACATCCAAAATCCAAAACGCTCCAAACCCTGACCCTTTCTGAGCATTATGCCAACCCTCAAAAGTTTCAGATTTCAGGATATTTTAGATTTTGGATGTTTGGATTAGGGATGCTCAACTAGTAAAGTTTTATGTAAATATTTCAAAACCCAAACAACTCCAAGATCTGAAACACATCTGGTCCTGGGCATTTCAGATAAGCTAAGCTCAACCTGCACCTCCCAAATGAGTGAAGGCATCTGTTCCCGCTTCCACAACAAACCAAGAACAGCAGAACCTGCTCACCAGCTCACACTGGTGTGGCACTGGGGTTTCTAAAGCACTTTTACAGGCTAATCTAACCCTTACAATGGCCTCCGAGCTGGGTCCTGTTCTATAGTTAAGTAGTCTCGGTCTGAGCAAGGTAAACTGACTCACCCACAGCACACACTTGGTGGTGGCCACTGTGTTAGTCCTTCTTTTTTTTTTTTTTTTTTAAATCATAACCCATTTGTCCTATCAGGGAGAAACAGCAGAGCTTTTTCTTTAAAAGCATTTAAAATTTTCCAAACAAAGGTCATAAAAATGTTCATAATGATTAATAATATCATTTATCAAGCAAATTCCTATTTTCAGAACAAATGTCAATTTAGTGAAATTACTTAATCTGCTAGTAAAATTTACACAACTGGCAACTATGCAATGGATAAAGACATAAATCCCCAGCTCTGTGTAAAGTCACTCTGCTTCCACTGGCAATATGCCATAATGGCCAGGAACATCAAAAACAAGCAAAGCAGAAGTCTGGATGAAGACGCATATTTTAAAAGCATCTCATTACGGCAAATATGGCTAGTGTGCCCATATTGTTTGTGTTCAGTTTTAAATTCTTTTCTCAAACATGTAATACTATATAGGTCCTCTCCTGTGATAATCTCTCCTTCCTGCTGCCATTAGAATTAACTCATTTTGTTGTTAGTTCTAATAACCCTTTCCTCTCACAGTGTTTTGGGCTGTTTTGGAATGTCTGGAATGACAAGATTCTAAAACAAGTCTTCAAAGGTCAAGTAATAAATGCCCCATAAAATAAATGAGTAATGATTATATACACCGTTGCTGTATTCTCAGTAATGCTGATATAAAGCTATATACTGTACTTTGTCAATTCACATTCATCAAGTTCCAGAAATATTAGAAAATCATTACAGGTTTATGTTGAGTTTGCAGATAATACTAACATATAAGTCAAGACTGAAATATGGTAATCAGAAAAACAGTTGAAAAGTGTCAATAAGCTGTAAAACACCACCGTGGTGGCTCAGCCTGCATCAGAGACCTGGCCCGAGGTGTAAGTGATATCCCACTCATGCCAGGGTGTGGGGCGGGAGAAGCTGCTGCCGGGGTCAGGTGAGCAGAGGGGAGCCGGGGTGCTGAGGGAAATGCCACAGAGCGCGGTGAACCCTGCTTTTTCTCGAGGACAGTGGTGGCCCTCAATAGGCAGCCTGCCCTCCATCAGTCTGTCTGCAATCCTCTTCGGACACACTTTCTCTGTTGATCAGAAAAGGACTTCAGGGAATCGGGCTCCCTCACCGGGATTTTGTCTGTGATGTGAACAAGCCCTGAACCTTCAACTTTTCCTTTGGCCAAGGCAGACATTCTGCAGAAGGCCTGACAGTTCATCCATCCTGCTTCATCCTGGAGCCAGCTGATGTCTGGCTGGTGAGACCCGCCCTCTTTGATGTTGTACTCTTTTGAGAGTGCCCTGCTGTGAAAAAAATTTTATCCGTCCAAATTAAGGAGAACTATTTCTGCATCCAGCTGTTAGCTGTGACATGTTTGCCATTTTTCAGGGCACTGGCTTGGTGCCATCCACAAGCCCTGCTGCAAAGCTAGCCTTCTCCCCCTCTCCCGTCACAGCGACACCAGCCAAAGTGCACAACTGTTCCACACACTCAGACAGAAAACACTAGGAATCTTGTATTGCTAAGAACAAGCTCGGAAATATCTGCACAGAGCAAGTTCTATTCTTGTCTTTTTGAGTTTTAGGGTCAGCATTAAAATAGTTCACAAATGTAAAATTCTTTGACATAAACCACCCATTTATAACTTGTTTAAATCTGATTTTTTAAAATACAGTTTTATCTGAAACATCCAACATGTCCTGACTTCTAATAAATATATTTACAAAGAAAATCAATTTAGATCCTGTAAAGATTTTGTCCATATCTCCTGAGTCCACATTTTTAAATTCATTCGGAAGAGAAAGCCTTGCATAAATGAAGAAAAACTCCCATGGAGCTTGAGTAAACAGGGAGATTTCAGTGATTAAGAAAACATGCATCTCCTTATAGTTATTAAGGGTCGTGCAGGAGTCACGAACACTGCTGCCATGCACTGTGCTTAGTGTAAACAAAGGGCAGCTTTTATCAATACTGCATTTCTCTCATATCCCAAAATGACTGAGTAAAACATCCCCCTTTCCAGCTTCTCTCATCCTGGCCTTGCTCTCTTCACTCCTTTTTCCTGCTTTTTTTTTTTTTTTTTTTTTTCCCTCCAGCACCTGGGATGGAACTCACAACCTCATGTTTGCCAGGGTGGGACTTAACCAACTGAGCTAAAGCCCAAAGCACTCTTCACTCCTTTTTCTTCTCTCTTCTCTCTCTGCTTCTTCTCCCTCTCTCTGTCTCTCACATTTACACTTTTGCTGAGATGGATCAGTGCACACGACCTCAGAACTTGGCATCAGCCGACCCTTTCTTGCGACTGTGACTAAAAAGGCGAGTAACTACTCGCTATTCTTTCCTGCATCACTGAAAGACAGATGGGGGTGGGGGGACAGATATCAACTTTGGAAAGTAAACCACAGAGAAATTTTAATTCACATCCTCCACTTGGAAAAAACAAAGCTTTAGTTTTCTACCAAACAGGAAGAAGGGTCTTGTTATTTTGTTTGCACACCCTGTGATGTACACTTGAACTCCCCACATGGCTCATGTAGTACATTTTACAGAACACTACTTAATCCACTGTAATAGAAATTTTTGATTTATTTATTCTAGTGTGAACAACAACGTACAGATTTTGTTGAAAAGTGTTACTGATTTTACACTTCAGCGTAATAGCTACCAAAGAGTATGATTTCTAAGAAGTGGCTTGGACCAACGCCTAGGTGCAAACTGCTACGTTAGCAACCATATTAAATATTTACAGAGTAGGAAGTGGTGAGTGTGTAACGAGGATGCCCCTGAAGAATCAGAGACTTCCACATTTATGCAGATATCCATACGCCATACCCTGACGTTCACCCTCTTTTTTTAGTAAAAACTTTCTGAAGACAGAATGTTTGTCCCAATGAAGTCATGGTTTCCTACGGTTTTACTTCTCTTCAGAGCAGTCTACTGCTTTATTTCTTTGCTGAAATGTGTCACTTTTTAAATTATTATATTTTCCTAGGTCTACAACATTCTTTCCCTAACTGTTCCAATAAAGTATAATTGTCAGACATGCTTTATTAAGGGGAAAGCCACCATCTGTGGAGAACAGAAAACGTGTTTTCAGATCTTAAATAATTTAGGAGATACTCCTTACATCAAGATGGGATACCGCTGAGCCTGCACTTGATTCCCAATTTACACCATCCTGTTTGGGATCAAAGGACAAAGGCACCCCTAAAGCGAACTTCAGGCTCCTAGCCCTCCCGTGAATGACAGCCACCCTGGGACTAACTCAACGCAATCCCAGGGGCACGCCCTGAGGTTTCTGGCATCCCAAGATAACTAGGTGAGGAAAAACTTAATGAAATTCCAAGACTGTCCTGCAGCAGGAAGAGAAAAGACATGGGAGTAGGACGGAGCAGACTCTGCTGTCTCTAAATCACGTTTCTTGAGGAACGTGTGTATAGTGGGACACAGAACTGAACAAACGCCTTTGTTTGCAATCAATTTCTCTCCCATCAAGATCTAAGAGACAAAACAAACAAACAAACCCAAGAGATGCAATTCCAAGGACAGAAAGCTATGTCTGTAATCACCAGCCTCTCCTTTAGACCTTCCACCTCTCAGCCTTCTTTCAAACATCTGGTAAGCAGCTACTTAGTACATGCTGCCTGCTTTACTGAGTGAAGGGCATTAAAAATGCAAGACCCAACTCCTGCCCTCAAGTAATTTGCAGGGCAACAAGATATATATATATATATATATATATATATATATATATATGGCAAAATTTTAGCACAAAATCTGTGCTAGAATTTCCCAACCAGTCTGTGGGTCGAATGGAGTTCTTCATAGATGTGGAAAGGGGAAACTATTATAACTTTGCAAAGAGGATATCAGGACTTGAAGAGAATTGGCCATTCAAACCTATTCTGAACTGTAAGGCAGCATTAAACGATTAAAGTCTGCCAGGCTCTACCTTCGATGAAGACAAAGATAAAATCTGTCTTTCTGTCATAATATCTCAAGTGACTCACATGGTGCTTGACACATTGCAGTGTCCAATATTCAGTAAATGTCTGTCGGTTGGTCGGATTGGTGGATGCAGAGCCGGGTGAATATAAGCGAAAGGGTAGTATGCTTTGTATGCACCAAAAGACCAAAGGCTGAGCTCGGCCTTTTTGCTCTTTGGGTGAGCCAACACACCACAGCAAAGTTGAATATCCAACTAGGAGAATTCCAAGGGATGCAATATTGCTCCAGACAGTGTGCCTTGCCTTCCCAGCTGAAACGAATGTGTCCTTGAAAAACACCCGGCAATCTTTGCAGAGTTGAGGCTGCTACAAAGAATTTGGACAAGACCTTAGTCAAGGAGAGACCAAAGGCTGCTCAGGGCCTGACACACAACTGCCTCTCTGCAAATGTAGTTCCCTCCTCCCAATCTAATCCTGAAACTTTCCCACGCTGAGGGCTACTCTGACCATCACACATCTTTTCTCTTGGTGACTCTGCATCTCTCCATGGTGCTTCCTTGCCTCTCTCTGGGCCCAGTATCCTTCACATAAGGATCCTCATAGGTCCCATATACCTAATTGTGAATATAGGTCTTGTTACTACTCTTAAAAGAAATATTCTCATGTGGAGCCTTATCTTTGAGGAAAGCTTGAAAGCAGGAGATGACCTTTTAAAGTAAAGTGAAGGAATCTGGAAAGGCTGATGTGACCCTCCATCAAGTCACAGCTGCTCCCTGGACTCCTCCTCCCACACAGATAGTGTCTGGGAAGGACCTCTGTGCTGTGCCGGCCCTGGGACAGACACACAGACTCCCAGCAAGGCTGACGCTCACAGGAGAAGAAGGATTCTACAGAAGGGGCAGCCCCACTCCTCTTCGGAGAGCTTTCTGCGGCCCGCATCCAGCCACTGTTGGCAAGGCCTTTCAGCCCCACTTTCATAAAGAATTTCAAACTGAGACCTTTGAAGTCATTTCCAAATGAGGTTATATACACAATCTCGGGTGCAGACTGACAGGCTTCGCACAACCTACACCAGGTTCTATGACCGGACCACACTGCATGTAGTAAACCATGAATTAACATTTTTATAAATCCTGTAATTAACTTATGAATAGCTCAACTATATGTTTCTAGGATTAACAGCATTAAGTTGTTAAAGGTAAACATTTAAAGTATATCACTGTTTTTGTAACCCTGTTTTGGCACTTTTTCATTTTTCAACGTATCAAGAGCTTTAAAAAATGGAAGTGTCCCAGGTCTCTAACAACCCTGGTTTGGGACTGTTAATAAAGCTCCTTTCACACAGTTGGAGCAGATGGCTGGCAAGTTAGGGACGCCATGCTTTCTTACAGAGAGACAGCCCCATGTTTCTGAATAGGCATTTGAGGCCACAAGGTGTGATTCCCTGGGAATCCACCTGACCAGGAGATCCTGTGGAACTGAGCATCTCAAGGCACAAGGACTGTAGATCCTTCAGTTAATAGGGGTTGTGATTAATGTCAGTTCTCAAACAAAGTCACCCACCTAATTACCACACTGCAATACAATCAGCTTTCTGAATTTTAGATGCGATTTAGGGTTCCCTTCTTTCTACAGAAAGGACTGAAGAGAAAGAATGAAGCAGAATCTCTTACATTTGGGGTCTATAAATGGTATCAGGCAAGGCTGTAAACACCTGGAAATCACAAGAAAATGGTAAATGTGTGCATGAGTCATCTTTGGGGAAAAAAGTTCAGATTTTACTAGATTTCTAAAGGGGTATGCGCTCACATAGATACATTAAAGACCACTGTGAAACCCCACTCTTTCAAACAGAAGGACAACATGGAAAGGAGAAATGGAAACAAGAATATCTGTGGATGAGTCAGAATTTTGGGGGTGTTTTATAAACTTTTAAGTATATTCCCCTTAGACTGGTGTAGAAAAGACCTTAAGAGGTGCAGATTCACATTCTCAAAGGGGGACCATGGGTGCACCTGTGAGAAATAAGAAACCAGTCGATTACTCACAGTTGAGGATTCTGATAGCGATGATTTTATTTCCGTAACTGTATTTTTAAGCAAGAAATCCAGAACAACAACAAAAAAGTTAAAACAAGAGAAACCAAAACCTTACTTCTTCTTTCCAGAAAGAAGACATTCTACTACAAGAGAAAACCACTAAAAGACGATGGCCTTAGATGACAAGATCTTCCGGGAGCTTAGAAGCTGCTCTAGCTTTATCAGTGAAGGAACATCTACAGTCCCGCAGTGATGGGCAGAAACCTCAAGATACAAATGAAGGTTCTGAAAATGCTTCTGATTTTGATGACAGTGAAGATAATGAGGAAGACCTCACTATGAGAAAAAGCAAAAGAAAATAAAAAGAAAGAAGCAAAGGTAAAATCCCCAGTAGAAAAGAAAGAATAAATCTAAACACAAATATAATGCTTTGGCAGCTGCGGTAGACTCCTCTTCAGCCACAATCAAATCAGAATCTCAGTCCTCAGCAAAGGAGGTTTCTTTTAGAGAAGCCACTAGAAAACCATCACAGATACATAGTCCCTCAGTTTAAAGCAGGAGACCAAAGTGGTTCCCACCAGAGGTGCCCACAAGTAGCAGCAGCGACAGCAGCCCACTGGCAGGTGTGACGGTTAAATCCACAAATCAGAGTCTCCACCTCGGCTTATCCAGATTAGCAAGTTACACCTCTCCATCCAAACGCCACTAGTAGCCTAGTGTGGTAACAAAGAAATGTTTGATTGAGAGAATCAGTTTTGCAAGTGTGTTTATAGTGGATTTATATTTATAATTGAGAAGGAACCGTAATATAGAGGAATACTTTAACATATCATAGAAACGATCTTTAAGATTATGATGCTCTGAAAATCTCTTCGGGACACTGGGAGAGGTTTGTTTATAAATTATCTTCTCGTGCCATTCCTTCTGAAGCACACACGCTCTTTCTTCTGTACCCTAAGTCACTGTCGTTAGCCCGTGGCAGTTTCACGAGGAGGAAGCCTGTGCTGTCCGCTGACGTGATGTTCCTCCCTAGCTCTGTCTAGTTTATGGCCATCATCATTTTTTTCAGGAGACACTTCTGAAATCCTATAAGCTATTTAAGCTACATTGTTAGTTTTATCGCAAGGATGTTTTGTATTTTCTCTAAATCTTACAGTAAAAATTAGAACTATTTTATACATTACAATGGTTACTGTACTATAGAATGCATCCCTTATTGGAAATAGACAGTCACTATATAGCAAACAGAATTTAATGACATTTTACACTGTCAAAAATCTTCAATAAAAGTTTAAAAAAAATTATCTTTAAAGCATGACATACTTCTTTGATCTCTGAAATATCTGGTCTCTTTTTCTCACTTTTTCCTTTCCAGGGCTAGTGACCTGGGTTTCCTATGTTCCTTTCATGGTAGTCACCTTTTGTATTTGATTGAAACTGAATTTGTTGATTTTTTCTAAATCTCTGACCACATTTT
Source organism: Hydrochoerus hydrochaeris (assembly GCA_004027455.1). Lineage (NCBI taxonomy): Eukaryota > Metazoa > Chordata > Mammalia > Rodentia > Hydrochaeridae > Hydrochoerus > Hydrochoerus hydrochaeris. The sequence continues at coordinate 70,863 of PVLA01001665.1, forward strand.
CAGGACCCCTAGAGATGCAAACTGGAACAGAGTCAATTGGTTGGTATATTTCATAAGACACATATTTTTAGCTTAGAAATCATGTGAGCAGGCCAGATTATACCAGGCAGCTCAGTATTTCCACTTTATGAACATTTAGGACTGCCTATTGCTGGATTTAGTGAGTCCATGGTTATTAATACACCAAAGCATTCCCTTTCTGCTTTGATCAACCCCTCTGGTGCCACTATTTTTCCAACTAAAAAGAAAACATATAATCATACTGCATTAACCCACCCAATAGAATCACTTGCTTTGTAAGCTCTAAAGATTTGCTGTTTATCAAAAAATAAATTAAAATATTGCTTATCCTCATCTGGCTATGCCTCTATATTTCATAACACATTAGCTGGTAGATAAGCCACAAACGAGCTCTAGTCTGACTCTGGCAATACTAACTTTGTAACCTAGGAAGTCACTAAACCTGACTTTCCAACCCTCCAATGTGGAACAAGAACATCAGAGTAGACACTGTCTGGATCTCTGGCCCAACCTCTGTGTCCTCATGAGTTGTGAATGTGTACATTCATCCTAACTGTAAGTATCTCACTGCTGAACTCAGAAGAATGAAAGCTGTAATGCAATGATTCCAAGTATAAAAGTTTTTTCAGTGTACAACAAAGGGAGGTTAGAATAGCATCACCAAAGTAGTATACTGCTTATTAGACTGTGCAAATTTAACTAAAATTTATACCTTCTAGGCTATACAGTACAACTATGTCAAGGAAAAACCCTTAATTTAAATTTAATAGCTGAACATGGTGGTGCACACTTGTAATTGCAGTACTTGGAAGGCTGAGGCAGGAGGATTGTCACAAATTCAAGGCTAGCCTGGGCTACACAGTGAGTTCAAGGCCAGCCTTGTCTCAAAACAACAACAACAACAAAATTTAAATTTAAAAAATGCCATAAAATTGAAAGTGAATTCAATTATACGAACATGTCCTCTGTATACTCAGATTTAAGTGAAAAGAAAGTATGGTATCACACAGCCTGGGTAGATCAGAAAGTGTGGGTCTAATTCTTAGAATCAGTGATTAAAAGCTGTATCACTCTGGGCAAATCATTCATCTGTACAATGAGAATGGCCTTACCATCAATTTCAGAAGGTTTCTTTGAGACGAGCTGAGGTCATCTACACAGGAGCTCAATGCATAGAATGCTCAGTAAACAGCACACTTACCAGGTTTTTTCTAATAGGTTTTTATTTTTTCTTTCCAAACAAATTTCCTTCTACTTCAATATTCTGAAAAACTAGGTAAAACTAAGTACAAAAGAAAAAGATACCAAAGTTTGGACTCTTGAGTGTTGTGTCTGAGTAGAATTGGGCAGGGCAGGAAGTAGTAAGTCCCAGCTTTGCGATCTTAGACAAATTACTTTCTCCGAGTTCATTTTCTTATATGTAAAAAGAAAATAATGACAATTTCACAGGAGGAGCAATAACTGAGAGACATATGGCATATAAAAGGCTGAAAATACTGCCAGACAACTATAAAAAGAAATTCCTAGAAAAATAAAAATCATTTTTCTGTAGTTCAATGGTACCCATTATTATAAGTACCAAAAGTGCTTTTCACAAATCATAACAAATTTCAAAAAACCTACATGCAAATTTTTAATTGGGTAATAATTTAATATACAAATGCCAAGCAAGATATTAAGTAACCTAAAACATTAACTGAGGCACATCCAGCTGAAAACCATCTGATTTCCAAAACATCTCAAATTTATCTCACTGGACCACATCATGCTTAAGTTTAAAATAATATTTTAAAAAGAGGGAATATTACTACTTCCACTTCCTCATAATAATCAGAATTTGATGAATTTATTTTACAAAACAACTTTAAGCTTGGAAAATAATAACTCAAAACTTATATCCCAGTAAGTAAAATCACAATAAGCTTCATGAGATTTGTATTTTTCTCCATTTAGTTTTTTTAAAAGAAACAAAGTAAGAAATAACAGTAGAACAATGTCAAAACAGGCTAGTAGGAGAGTAACAATAATCAACACACTGCAGATGGTTTTTTTTAATTTAATTTTAAAGGGAATAAAACAATAATAAATGAAACAGTGGTGACAGCAGGAAATTACAATTATTACTACACTGCATATTGTTGTCCTCTGAATAGCTGCTCAGACTACCGGCTTTAGGCTTGCAAAGTCAATCAAATACAACAATACCTCCAAAGCAGCTCACATTGCGTATTGTTATGTTCACAGTACAAGATACCAGCATGAAACATTTCCTAGAAAATTACTAGCGCAAAACTTTCCCCTCAATGAGAAACCAGCTGAGTAACAATCTTCTCTGTCTTGTGTTTATATTCTTTTCCTTTTCCCTTCCTTCCTTTCCCCTTTCTCTCATCATAGTTTTTTTTTCTTTTGAACAGTATTTTCCCTATTCACAGTGTCTATTACACATTTTGGATCTTGTTTACTTTTTCAGATTCTCACACTAGTGAGACAATACAACGTTTACACATGTCAGTCTGATTTATTTCACTTATGAGCATTCGCTTGAAAGTCTCAATTTTATCTTTTTTACGGCTGAGTATTATTCCATTATTTACAAAAAACACATCTTTTTTTATCTATTCCTCACTTGATGGTTATTTCAGCTGTTTCCAGGATCTGGTTATTACAAATCGTGCTGCTATAAACATGAGTGCACACATATCACTGGAGTATGATGTTTTAAATTCTGGGAAGATCCCCAGAAGGGGAACAGCTGGGTTAAATGGGACGTCTCATCCTAGTCTTTTAAGGAATCTCCACTCTGGTTTCCACAGTCACTGGACCAGTCTGCACTCCCAGCAGGGGAGAAGGCTTCTTTTTTCCCCGTAGTCCCTCCAGCACTTGTTATGGGATGATTTCTTGATGGCAGCCATTCTTTCTGGAGTGAGATGGAATCTCAGTGTTGTTTTACTTTTCATTTCTCAGATGACCAATGATGCTGAACATGTTTTCATATATTCATTTGCCACTTGTATTTCTTCATCTCAGAAGTGAGTATTCATCTCAGATTTCCATTTTTGGATTGGTTCTTTAAATTTGGGGGACCTGATTTCTTTCACTTCTTTATATGTTCTAGCATAAGTCCTTTATCTGCAGGATAACTGGCTACATTTTTTCCTACTCTGTGGGTTGTATTTTTTCACTTTTTGGTGATTTCTTTTGTTGTGCAAAAGCTTTTTAATAATGTGAGATTCCATCTGTTGAATCTCTGTTGTATTTCCCAAGTGGTCTGGGGTTTGTTCATGAAATGTCTGCCTATTCCTATGTCTTCGAGATTTCTACCTATTTTGTCTCAGTAGATTTAGTGTTTCTGGGTTAACATTTAGATCTTTGATCTATTTGACTTTAGTTAGTGCATGGTGACAGACATGGGTCTAGTTTTAGACTTCAGCATCCTTTTTAGTTCTTACAACAACCACCTTTGTAACAAGTCTCATAATTCACTAAAAAATCATGGACTTAATATTTTTAAAATATATTTTTAACTTCAAATATGAGTCTCAGGGTAGACATGTCTAATAAAAGAATGGACTCATAAATAACACTGTAAACAATAGTATTTACAATTCTAAATTATTTAAGATTCAATAATTTGCCTTCTCTTCATAATCCATTTAAAAACCCATGTTTCAGCAAAGGCAAATATGAATATGAATTTTATGTAGCGTAGGAAAGACTGAATGCTCATTCTTAATACCCATTTCTGAGACACTTACCTTGCAACAATTTTATCAGAAAGCAAAAACATATAACCTTAACAAAACAGTTCCCATTTTGTATTACGTGAAAATTTTTTCTAAAAGCCATCTTTGCATTTCTTTTGCAATAAACTAAATATGGGCCAAATTCTAAATGGTATAATTAAAACTCAATAAGTATGCTTCTTTTCCTTTGAACTGAATAATTTGTCCTGCAGAGAAGCTACATAAATCTTGACTAGTTTGCACATTTTTGCTTCAAGGTTGTAATGTCACCATCAGGGCTATTACATCATGTAAATAATTTCAAAGATGGTATTAATATAAAAACTATATCACATAACCCTAAAAATTTAATATAGCTGCTATGGCAATAACTAGATCATTTTTCTAAACAAATCTATATTCCATCATGTCATTTTGAACTTTTTCTGACCTTTTTTTTTACAAGAGGAAAACTACAATTGAGACCAAATGTTTTATGAAAGAAAATACAGGAAAGCTGATTTGGCCAAGTATAGACAATTTCAGATTAAGAATGTTGTTATATATTAAAACAACCCATTTTTCATAAACCACAGTCATTATGGTGTATCACTTAGGAAGTTTATAGCTTGGAATAGTACTTAGAATGTTTTCAATGGTTTAAGTTGTGACTACTAGTTACACAATTTATTTTTTTAAAAAAGTCCTATTCAGGTTTATTTCTGTTTAAAGTAAGGGCTACAATTGTGTCAGCATCTTTTCACAAATTATGAGAACATTTACAATATTCCTCATTCATCTAAGCAGGGCATGCTCCAAAGTCCAGTGGGTATCTGAAACCATGGACAGTTCTGACTCCAATATAGAATATGACTTTTCTTATGCATGCCTATAATCAAGCTTAATTAACAAATTAGATACAGTAAAAAATAAAAGTTAACGGTAAAATACAGTAACTGCAACAATATGCTGCAACAAAGGGATGCAAATATGCTCTCTCCTCCTGCTCCCTCACTGCACTGTGCCCACAGGGCTTGGTTTTATCTGCCTTGCTCCTGGGAACTGAGAGCACAGGTCAGGGGTCAAGTGTACACCAAACAGAGGGGGCACCCCCAGCTTCCTTTCACCACTGTCCTTCTTCCCGATCACCCTCCACATCTGAGCCCATTCCTGATATTCATCTCTCTTACTCAATTCACCCTGAGTCCAGAATCTCTGAGTTTTCTCAATTCAATTCTGTACCTGTACCCCAAAGTTCCCAAATCCCCAGATTTTAGGCCATGATTGGATCTTGAATGGAATCAAACAGTAATGTATGACCTACAGAAATGAAGTCACCAGGTGCAGGACAGCCTGCACACAGCAAGTAACGCTGGTCTTCCTGACAGACATCAATAAAGCAATGGCTTCCCCAAAACACACTCTATGGCTAGACCTGATGGCTGATATCATCCATATCCTCCTCTCTGGAGTTCATCATGTCACCAAGCATGCATGCATGGGTGTGCATACACACACACACACCCCCAATTAGTGGGGGGAAAAATGCAAAACTGAACTTTGACTCAATTATTTTCTATGAATTATGAGCTGTGCCCCTTCTGTAGATTCCCATGAGGAAATCAGCTCACAGACTACCTAAAACAGGACACATTCCTAATATGGAATCCCCTAGGAGATTCCATACAATACTTTGAAGCTCATTTCAACCAGATTAAATCTCTAGTCTGATGGTGTAATACATGTCTTCTCTTTCTTATTTATCAAAGAACTCCAAGTTTGTTGCTAGAATTCTCATTTACTTAGCAAATGATGTAGCACACTAAAGGGAAGGTGATTATCAGGATTAGGACAGGCCCTGGCATTTCTCTCCACTGGCTCAGCTGGCATTTCCAACAGCTTCCTTCTATGATTTCAAAAACTAACAGCAAACAACTAAAACAAAACCAAATACTTCTGATCTAATATGTCTAAATGTTGAACTTCTCTGATTACATCTGTTTTGTTTTAAAAGGTGGTATCTAAAAATCCAAATTTACAGAAGAGATAAAACAAGTAATTTTGCTTGTCAAAAGCTTTACTGGTTTTCCTTAAAACATGCAACTTCCCCAGAGCTCTAATGTACAACTCAAATAAAACAAGTTCAATTTACAACATTTCAAAGATACTGCTACTGTGTGCATCAGGGTTTACCTGTGTGCAGACACAGATAAACAGCAGCAGTGATACAGGCACTTAACAATCTCTGTTGAAAGCAAATGGGTGAATGCTCACATGCATGTGATAAGATAACCCACTATCAGAACCATTCCTGACATTTTGGTTTTCATATCTGCCTTTTCCTTCTAAAGTATGTTTCACACTTCCTTCAGCTTGGTACAACTGCCAGCAACTCCTGTTTCCCTTTGCACTTAGGATTCCAGAACACTATGTCATACAGTTAACCAATATTCACTCATGCACTTATTTAAAACAAAAAAATATTAGAAGAGGAAAAATTCCTCGGGCCTAAGAAGTTTCTTAATGCACAAAATCATGAATGAAAGAAGAAAAAAAAGCTTACATAGTAGAAACCCAGTAGTTTCTGGCCTCTGTCAGTATTTGAAAAGGAATTGGGTGAACGTTGAAGAGATAAAACTTCCCATTTCTCAGCATCAGCATTCCCGAGTAATCACTCCAGAATCACTGCATATTTCTTATTATCCCCCCATCTTCTTTTCTGACTTGAAGCCAGTAGACTATGGACCAAATCCTCTAAAACCTCTCAAACAAAATATACTTCTCGGTCCGGGGGTTTAGCTCAGTGGCACAAGTGCCTGCCTGGCAAGCGCAAGGTCAAGAGTTTGATCCCCAGTCCCCAAAAAACAAAACAAAACAAAAAGAAATAAACTTCTCTCAATTATCGATTCAGGAATTATATCTCATCTATGTGAAGGTGACCAAAACAATGAGTATACATGATTTATTAAAAACAAGTGAACAGCATGATGTATTAAATATGTGTTTTAATACATGGTATTTAAAATATAATTATTCTCTTGTAGCACAATTCTGTTGAGCAAATATATATATATATATGACAATAGAAAGTAAACAGCCAAAAATATTCATACCTTTTGTGCAAATATCCTGAAGTCTCCAAACTTTCATTATAGTACAGAGGACTTTTTATGAATAAACCTGAAATATACACTTAATGTTGGGTTACTTTGGTCATCAAAAGATAATCACTCAAACAAGTCAATTTGCCTTGCCTGTGAACCAGCAATGGCCATGTGGGGCCCAGAAGAAAAACAAGAAGCCAATTTGTCCTTCCTGTGAGCCAACAGTGACCATGCAGGGCTGGGAGGTAAGAAGAACACCCCTTATTCCTGAAATGACTTTAAATCAATTTGTGCATGATACCTAGGCTTACCTTAGGCAATGTTTGTAAAATTATAAGTTGGATACATCAGCATATTTTTTTAAACATTTTTCTACATACCACTTAAAATTACTTTGAACATAACAACATGCCACACTTTGGAAATGCTGGCCTAAAAAGTAAAAACAGTGCCTAGGCCATGTATCCCACAGGGCAAGTGACTTTAAGTTAAAAGGATCTAGTAAAAATTCTAGAGTAACCTCAAAAGTCTCTAAATTCTAAAATTCAATGATCCTAGGACTCCAAGAGTGATCTTCAATTAAATTGTACAGTAAATCAATGCAGAATTGGACCCAGATCCTTGGGTTTCTGACTCCCAACTTAGTGTTCCAATTTACAGTCTCATCTCCTAACATGTTTGCAAATGTACAAGTGACTTGCAAATGGGCATGTGGAGAAACGACAGCAGGCACATGCCGAGGGCTAACTCTCACACCAGGGACCATTCCAAAGTTGCATCTTTTATTAGCTCACTTCATTCACAGGACCATGCATTAACCTCTTTCACAGACAGGAAACTGCGGCACAGAGGAGAAATGCCTTGCACAAGATTATGGAGGTAGGAAAAGTGGTAGCTGCAAATTAAAGACCTAGGACCTGGTCTGCAGAAGGTAGGCTTTTGCTACCAAACCCCACTGCAAAGGAAGGCTGCTAAGGCTCCCACACGCACAACTAGCAGAGCCCTGAGAACAAAGGAATGGTGGGATAGAGATCAGGGAGCAGATACCAAAGAGGGATGTGGGAAGTGAGTAACAGGAAATGTGAAGGAAACTAAGATGAAATATACTGCATGTATTCTTTTGCCTGACTTCAGCATAAGTAACAATCAGCAAAATTCAACCCTTTTCCAGCACCTAGAGAAGAAAATATATATATATATATATATATATATATATCCATCCAAATAACATTACATTTCCAGACTGTTGCCAAGAGAGAGACACAGAGAGACAAAGAGACAGCAACAGAGGGAATTAGAGTTAAAGGAAAAACTGTAGCCAAAAGACTTCAAAATGAAGTTAAATGTGCTAAAATATATGTGTAACCTCTTAGACTAGCTACTTAAACAGTTTATAATTAGTTTTTTTTCTTTTTATAGTTTCATTCTTCCTACAAAATCAAAGAAAATAATAGCAATTAGAAATACTTTTACTGGTCTCTTGGGTACCTACTTGGTAAAATAGTCTATTGTATGATGCTGTGTATTTCACTGCAGTTCTCAGCCAACATGAACTCTATAAACACATTAAAATGGCCAGAGCAGAGAGAAAATAGAAGTAGTGGGGTCACCATGTAACATGCCAAAGAACACATTCAAAGTTATAGTCTTATAAGCATAAGCTTAAAAGTCCATAAACAGAATGATTTCCAAAAGAGATAAAGGTCTGCCTTCAGAGTAGAATGGGGCTGGAAATACAATCTTATAATTAAAATCTCCCCCCAAACCATTACAAGAAAAATGCTCCCTCCCTCTCACTTCATAGAGGCCTTTGCAAAACCCAACAGAACCATGTGAGTCAGCCTAAGAGAAAGCTTCATTTCTGCTGTCAGATCTGAGATCAGCTGCAAATATTTCTTTATATTTTCATTTCCTTTTCTTCAGTAAGTGAAAAAAGTAATAAAAAAAGTTTTTCAAATATTCCATGGAAATGTGACAGTTAACAAAACAAACAAATGAAATGTTAAAATAATTATGGTGAACTCTGCTGTCCACGTGGATTGGTCTGGTTATTTTACTATTTGTGTATCATGGATAAATATGTGTGTAGGGGGCTAAGTGTGTATGAATAGATTCTTAGGAATTCAGAAATCCATCCAAAATCCAGCAGCTTTCCATGACTTAATGAGTCTGATAATGGGATGCAGAAACTTCAATTCTTGTATCATTTGTTTTATTTCAAAGCAGTCAGGGTTGATTATCAGCTGCAGCAACAGTTTGGTGTTGAGGCGTCGTCCCCGGGGCTCACGGCTGGAGGGGGGGCATACTGTTCCGTTACCAGCTTTCCAGTCACAGAACCCACTTGCAGACCCACCCTGAGATATATCAAACCCACAGGTCTTCAAGAGCAGGCAGGGCTGCAGGCCACGGGTGTGCAGAGAAACTTTCCCACTTACTCTTACAGCCCACGTTGCCCTTTGGTTTTGGAGAACAGCATTTGCTTTTTCAGCAAGACAAATTTCACAAAATCCAAGCTGCCTTAAAGATTTCCCCCTACCACTTTTGTCTGAGTCACAGAGTGGGCCTTCATCTAACAGAGTAAAATGTTTTTAAGATAGGTAGGCAGAGGTAGTTTCATTCATGTCATGTATCAACACCTTTGTATTGTATAAAACTCTGTATATATACTTTTATACATTTTGCCTCACTATGGTTTCTGGCCTGTGTAAATCATCTAACAATTGCCAGTTTGGGGATGACCATGTTTTTCAGTGGTGGTGATACTGGAGGTTGAACCCAGGACTGCTCTACCGCTAAGCTATACTGACTGCCACCCCCACCCCACTCTCTTGAGAGAGCATCTCCCTATGTTGCCCCAGATGGCCATAAACTTGCATGCTTGTGCCTCAGCCTCCCAAGTAGCAATTATAGGTGTGTGCCACCATGCCTGGATTAACCATGATTTTTTACAATCATGACAACCACAGAGATCGTCTTCAGCAAAAGCCTTTAATTACTTAAGGGGAACAAGGATCAGTGAATTTTCCTTAAGTAGCTAATGCTCTTTTCATGCATTATTTTGATGAAATATGGCTGTTTTTGTTGTCTGCTGGTGCTGAAGGTTCAGAGTCCCTCACTGCAAGGTGATTAGCTCCTTAAAACACCAACATCCCACATAACATCTTTATCACACATCTCTGCCTGTGGGACAGGCACTGGAGATCAGCCAGTTTATTGAAATGTACTCAAAATATTAATTCCTCAGAGCTAAACCACATACTATTTAGCAGAAATTCTAAATGAAAATGACTGGTGGAGATATGAGATTAATAATTTTCTGTCTGTTTATACTATTTCAACTTAAATCCATTTACTTATTTTATGACAAACACATGAAAAAATTCAGTTCCTTTAAAAAACACATTGAAATGCCCATAAATCAGCTTTCCATACACTACTATGATTTAAAATAAAAATTTAAATGCTTTTAAATAGGTAGAGGGACTCTAATGTCCAAATCTATTGACTTATATCAAATCAGAGACTGCAGCATCCCCCTTCATTAAAGTATTTCATTTTTTACCTTGAAATTAATATGTACCATTTTACTACATTTCTTCTAGTGCCAGTTTGAAGCACTAAAAAAGATGTCTACTAAAAAAATTAACTGACTTTGAATGTATCTAAATTCTTTTAGTATTACATTTTGTACTAAAGTACTAATAATTAAGGCTACTGAGACACAGACAGACAGATGCAGACAAAGAGACAGAAACAGACACAGAGTCAGAGACACAAACAGATGAATAATGAACTTAAATGCAGTGGAAAAATCATGGCAGGAAATATATTATGTAAATCCCACACTTATTTTCAGATATATTTTTAGTTTTCAGTAGGGGAAAAAGTAGAACTTGGCTAACAGTTTGAGAAAGACATTTATTACAAGGACAAAGTGAATTTGTTGGAACTATTTACACAGAAGTAACCCAAAAGTTTGTGAACTGATCCTTAACTGGTTTGATTAAAATAGAGTAATTAATAAATGGCAAAGACAGAATGAATTTCATTGTGGCATTTGATAAACCACCCAAGAAGTTAAATCAATGCTTTTCTGTTTAATTTCACTATTTGTTTTTCCATTTCAGCTGCCAATTTTCTAACATGTTACAGAAGGATGAGACTTCTGTTACTTTCTTGTTTTTTTTTCTTTGATTGATAAACATCACAGATTTTTGTTTCAAATCAACTGAACTTTTTCAAGATTGCCCTTGCATTTGCTGTCACACTTTTGGTGAAGCCATTATTCCATCACAACTCTTTAAACAGCACCCCCTTTTAAGCTATTTTGACAAGAACACCATAACAGTTCACATCACCCTTGACCTTCAGGGTGTACATCATCTTGTCAACATATAAACAAACACAGTATTGGTTGTATTTTAATAGATTTTGTAAATATCAAGATCCAATTCATCAAAAGGTCCACTGTGAGTGACAGCTTTGAAGTTCTGAATTTTATTTGCAATGCTAATTCTGACTTTTAATTTAAAAGGGATATCTTGCTTGTGTTTTGTTCTTTTGTCTTTTTTTTCAGGAGTGTATAATAAACTGCTGGAATGTTTGTTTTCCCTCTCTGACAGAAGCCTTGACTCTGTTTCAAAAGAAAAATGCTGGTATCATGAAAGGTGATTATTTTATTTCAGTTATAAAAGAAATACATATGTTTGCACAGAAAATTTTTCTTTTGCTTTTCTGTTTTTTAGTTTTTGTTGTTGTGTTTTGCTCATTGAGGCTCACTGAGGGCAACTGCTCTGCCACTGAGCTATATCCTGAACCCCTTAACCTCACGGGAAGAATTTATAGGAGACTCTGACTATTTTCTCCTTTGCTTGGCAAAATGATAACCTATAATAAGGGTAATTTGTTTTAGGTGGAAAAAGAGATGACAGAGATGACTTACACTATTCCTACAATCAAGTAATTACTTTCTTTTTACTTTCATAGTCAAGAGTTTTGCTGGTGATATCTTCTTTCCAAAACATAAAATGTACTATCAATATTAGTATGTCTTCTCTCCTTACCAAGCTTTTGCTGGGGAGGTAAGTAGAAAAATATAGCATAATTTGTGGACTAGAATTAGATGGACAAAGAAATGTACTGACTGTCAGAAAATAGCCTCCAAGCCAGGATTTGTTAAAGATAGTGTGCAAAAGTTCAACAGACTTCAATGACCATTAAGATATCCCATTCTGGCAATAGAGAAAAATATTTTAAAAGTATTTAAAAGTTAATATATCTAAAAGAGAAAATTTTTGATAATTAAGACCTCTAAAATAACAATGTTAACAAAAAGGAGACAGCTGTGAAGAGATACTGATCTGTGTATGTGTGTACATATGTACAATGGCAATTCTATCACGTTAGAAACCACACTTGGAAATCGTCTTGTGAAGGCATATTTCTTTGAGTCTGGGCCAAGGACTAAGCAGAAAACACAGATGCATTTGGAAACATTCAAAGCTTCCTGAAATGTCAACACACTTTGAAAGCGCTTCACCAGAGATACGGGGATGATATACCTACTCTTGTGAAAAACTAAACAAGGAAACCCATTAGAAGGTACTTACAGAAAATGTAAGATTTGGAAACTTCTCTTTGATAAGTTTGGAAGAGAAAACACAGAGAAACAATCCACATTGTTACTTAAACTGAGGAATTTATTTATTCTGCGTAGGTGTAGTTTGAGCCAGCAAAAAGTCTAATTTTGAAAAGTTTAAGAACATCTCCATTTTTATGTACCCCATGTGCCAAGGGATGGAATCCCTAGCTCCGAAAAGATCACAATACATAAATTTAGCTCAAACGATAAAGAAATATTGGCTCTCTCTACAGAAATACTTTAAAGTATGACCATCAAGAAGATAGTTATTATAAAAAAAGAGGCATAATTTAGAATGAGACACATACAGGTTGGAAATAGTAATAATAGTTAATATTTATAGGGTATGTGCTTGGTACCAGGCTTTGAGTGCTTAATACATGTTAACTCATTTCGCCCTCAAACTACTTTATGGAAACTATACTATTACTGTATCACTTTGTTTCAGAGGCATAAAGAAGGTAAACAACCAGGATACACTTAGAGTAGGGAACAGAGCTGAGGTACACACTTAGGTCACCCTATATGCAAAACATCTGGCGTGTCCCCAGGCACCTAATAAGTAATCAATACCAACAGAGAACTATTATTACTGTTCATTCAGCCAACACTCACCAAAGTTAAGGATGTACATTTGAGTTAACCACAATCCTTGACTTCAAGTTGCTTTTATTCAGTCAACCAACAACAAAGACTGAAATTTATGAATAGAATACATCATGATGTTATAGGCACAGCCTCTCAGAGCCTCGGTTTTTGACATATGCAATGGGAATAATTAAATCACCCTCAATAGGATGATTAAAGGATTAAGGAGAATACTATATATGAAGTGCACAGAACAATGCCTGGAATGTGGTAAATGTTATTAGTACTAATAATTTAATGTAAAGAATATAATAGCAGACAATACTGTGTGTTATTAAGAATGAACACACACAGAACTGCACCAAATTCTCAAACCATATCTTGATAGAATTACAGTGCTAAGTGCTTAGTGGCTACCACTTGACTCAAATATGATTTTTAATCTCTTCATGCTATAAACTCTTTAATGAAACATATGGACTTTGTTGTTTTAAAAATCCCTAAATGATAGAGTTTAAAGTTATCACAATCCTCTGTATAATTCTAATTTTTAAAAAGACAAATGCACTGTTGCATGCATTATGAAATTATTCTCCATGCTTGAGAATTTCCCAATTCTTCAAAATGTAAGTCAAGACTAGGCTAACCACTGTAAAGAATGAATAAGGAAGGAAAGGGAAGAAAATGACAGAAGGAAAGAGAAGACAAAGGAGGGAAGGACTGAAGAGGAAGGAAGGTGGGAAGAAGGAAGGAAGGGGGAAGCCAGGTTGCAAGCTGATGCTGGAACAGGAACTGAGTTTGATTCTCCCTGGCGTAGACCCTAAATGGAGCAGAATTTCATATCCTAGATATTTAAAACAATACAGAGAAGGAAACACAGAGATCCCACTATGTAATGAGCACTAAGGTTCTAATACATAAAAAGCGGAATGCTATGAAACTTATAAATCTTAGGTTTATGTAATTCTTCTCAAAGTTAGGTGAAGTTGGTGTTCCCATTTTATAAGTGAGAAAATGAAGCTAAGAAACGTTAAAAGGGATTCACCCAAAGGTACCTGAAGTAGAAAGTGAATCAGTCATCTTTACGTAGAACCAGAAGGTGGAAGGACACTGGAAAGTAACATAACAGATTTTATTTACTGTCCTCAAATTCTGTGCTTGCTTGCAGTGCAAGGCAAGGCCTGTGGGAAATAATTCAGTGGCACACGGTGGACTCACGTTTTAATGAACACTCCAGGATATTTTTACTACACTAGGAATCATGGTGTCATTAATGACAGCATACAAAGCAAGTCCTGAATTCAGCACAATCTTAAATGGCTTCAGAGTGACACCCCACCCCCATGTACCCTCTTCTCCAAAAACAAGCCCTTCTCTAAGAATTTCTCTAAAAGCTCTGTTTTTTGGATCAAAATCATTTCTTTTCATTCACTGATCTTTTTAAGCACACACTTAAAGTTTCACTGTGGAAAGAATTAACTCTCAAATGGGTTAAATCTCATAAATAATAATGTTTTAATATTTTCAACCCCAAATAAGTAGTCACATCTCCATTCACTTCTCTCAGAGATGCTGCATTGCAGATGTGCTTTACCTCTGCACATACAGGTCTAAAACACATAGAAAGGAGAGCGGTCCAATCCTTTGACTTTTTTTTTTTAACTCCCTCCTCAACTGTCAGATTTTCCCAATGCTTCCAGCAACAGGAGCAAATAAGCAAGTGTGGGGAGTGGGCAAGATCTTTCTTTAAACTCCCTAAGTCTGTGTTTCCAGCTGAATTTACTGCTAAGTCACTGGTACCAGAACCATAGGCATTAATCACATGTTCCATACCTTCATTTTTGTATCAGAATACAGAACACAAAAGTTATTAGTGACTATTAATTATGATTAATACTCCTAGACAGAAGATCAGTAAAATTCTAGATTTCTTTCTTGGAAAGAAAGGTAAAAATAAGTATAAAGTCTTTGGAAATCTGTATTATTGGCTACAGTAGACTCCTTAATTGTAATCTTATTTCCTAGAGTCTATTAAAATGTATGAATACATGTCATGTGTTATCAAAGAGATCTATCTTCCTAAACAGAAAAAAAAATGGTCAAAAAGAAAGCAAAAACAATGGTAGATGCTGGACAAAGTGGTGCGTGCCAGTAACCCCAGGGACTCCAAAGGCTGAGGCAAAAAAGGATCACAGGCTGGAGTCCAGCCTGGGAAACTTAGTGAGATCCTGTCTCAAAATAAAAAAGGGCTGGGGCAGTAGCTCAGTGGTAGAAGGCCCCTGGGTTCAATCCCCAGGACAAAAGCGAAATGAGAAGGAGCAAGAGGAGGGAGAAACGAGACAAAACTGAACGACTGAAGCACTGGGCTGATTGTGAAAGCACGCATATGGTGGCGCTACCTGAGACGAGACCGCGTCTGTAGCTAATTAGCTGAGCCCAGAGAAATGGCGAACCCCAAACAGCACTGGTCCATTAGTTACATGTGAGGCCCCCAGCCCTTCTGCTACAATAAGATTGCTACACCAGTTCTACCAAACTAACCATGATCAGTTGGGGATGCAGCACCAAGCTTGCAGACTCAAGCTATTACCCATCTACGAGGACATTTCATCCCAAGCGAAAGGCACAGTAGTTGCTGCAGCTGGCAGATAACTCATGGGACCTGGGGGCAACCCCTGACCCCGCTCTGTTCCTGTGCCGATGCCACCTGACAGGCTTTCAGACTAATGAGGAAGACTGAGCCTGGTTGTGCATAAATCCCAGTCAGAACCAAAATAAACCTGTGAAAATTCCTTGGCGGTTTGTTCTTCATTCCCACAGCCTGTCTGCTGTGGGCTTATTCCCCACTTCCCAGTTATTAAAACGAAAGCAATTGAGCTTAAAGGTAAAATCTGTCCAGCAAGAAATGAACATCTACAACCCCAGTGGACACAAAAACACAACAGAATAAAGTCACACACAGGGCAAAGACCCACTACAGCGTGGACAAAGTCCTAAAAATGAACACACATACACTGTTCTCCAAGACCTCTGAGACAGGGCTTTTTACAGTTTGTCTGCACACTGAGCGAGAGTCTTTCAGAGCCTGAAAGTCTTTCAGAGACTACATTGGCAAACTGCCTTCTTCAGTTGTCTGAAAACAAACTAGTATTTTTTTCTAACTTTCAATGCTCTCCTTCGCGTGGTCACAAAAGTAGCCAAATGCAGAAGGAAGCATCCCATTTCCAAACTTCAGGTGATGTCTTCCTCAAGCCTAAGGACAATTTCCCCAAACCAGGAATTCTCTAGCTTGAGATCTGCCTTAAATCTATCAAGCACATAAGCAGAGTGAGTTTGGAGGAGGGGTCATTCAAGTAGACTCTGAATTTCTGGCAAATGGTTCACTGTGTATTTCATTTCAAAGACCTAATTATGCCTGCATAAATAAACTGTGCTACGCGGCTGGATGCATGGCCATTTGTCATATTAAAACAATGGCATCAAAAGTAAATCCCCATTAACATTGTTTAACTTTAATGCTTTGGGGTGTTTGCCACTCAAATGATTAAAAAATGGAATGATTTATGATACCACAACTTAAATGAGGCAACAAAACAGATTATGAGTCACCAAGACTTAAAATGTACTAGGAGCCCAGCTGGGTAAGCTGTGAAAAAGGTATCCACCCCAAGAGTCCCTGGACTCTCCCGTCTGTGGCCTTTGCTTTGTGTGTGTGTGTGTGTGTATGTGTGTGTGTGTGTGTGTGTGTGTGTGTAATTATACAGATTCAGCAGGGTACTGGGAATGTTTTCAGGAAAATATAACACTAGATGCTTTTATAAAAAGGTTTTCCAAGTTGCCCACACTTGCATGCTGAGGTAATGATAAAGTTCAGGCATCAAACCTTTGAGGTTTACATGAGAACAGAGAAGTAAAAATATTGTCATAGATCTCAATACAATATTACAGACTATTTTTAAAGAGTCCTTCATTTTACTTTTTTCTCTTATAAAACTACATAGAATATCTTTATTTTATATGTTAAAAAAAACAGAATTGGAAGACATACTCTTTCAAAGGTCATAGATCAGTCCTCTAAAGCAAAACATGTTACAAAGGCCAATAAATTAATAAAAGACAGAGTTACCCAACTTTCCAGGCTTCTCTGGTCTTAACCATAAATTCTCCGGATTCAGGACATCGTGGTTGTCAGTGCTGTCAAACTTGTCCACTCTCTTCCCGGGTGGAACCATTTTAATCCTTGATCCCTGTCCCACCTAAATCAAGCCAGTGTAATTGCCAAAAACAACAATGTTTCTGAATTAGATACTGTATCTGAGACAGAATTATTCTATCCAATGCCAGCTCTATGCTGGCCTACTGTCTAAAAGAGGGGATTTAAATAATACATTTACCAATGGAGTAGTAACAGTTTTGTCTTAGCCCTTAAGAACCAAACTCCCAGCATCTGTTCCATAAAAATCCTTTGAGGTCTTTTAAGACAAAGTACCATATGAAATGTGTCTAAACAGCACAAAAGTAAACTAAAATTTGGCAGCATTTACCCACCAAATGAGTAGCTAAAGTAGACAATATAAGATAAAACCATTTTCATTGGAGTCTGAATTATCCCGCCAGCATCTACACTGAAATAATTATTTAGAAAACCATGACAATGGCTCTTCCTGCACGCTACAGAAACAGTCACTGGTGCGAAGGGCGCTGGTGGTGGTGTTCTGCTGCAGGACAATTACAGCAGCAAAGAGAAATGCACAACCAAACCCAGTCCAGTCCAGATGGTCTAAAGCCAACCATCACAATGTGGGGGAATCCTGTCTTCTCCTCCTTTCCTCGCATCACGATGGTATACTTTCTCCAAAGGCTCCAAACCATGCGTTTCTCTAGCTTTTCGCAATATTCAAACATCGCAACTCTCACCGTCCCCACCCAAATCTCAGCCCTCTCCTTCTCGTTGTGGTCACATCATTGCTTTTTCAGCCAGTTTTTAATGAAAGCCCACGGAACTCCTACCTGATACTGGAGTGAGGCAGCTGGAAAGCCAAATAACAAATGGTGGTGCACACCTGTAATCCCAGCCACTCAGGAGGCTGAGGCGGGAAAATAGCAAACTCAAGGCTAGCCTGGGCAACTTAGTGAGACTCTGTCTCAAAATTTAAACATACAAATGTTTTAAAGGGCCAGGGGTGTACTGCAGTGGTATAGCACCCCTGAGATGAAACTCCAAAAAAAAATTTGAAAAAAAGAAGGAAACAAGGAAGAAATTGTATAAAACAAGACTTAAATTCAAACAGTAACACTTGAGTAAGAGTTTGTACAGGAGGAATAAGACACCATATGCTTGTTTAAAATATCAGTATAAATGTGGGACAAGAACAGAGGCCAATATAAATGAAAAATAACACAACCAATTGTAAAAATTGTTTTGGCAAACTTGGACACCAAAAATCCTAAAGATAAATGACCAACTTTATTTATTTTGGATTCTTTAAAATCTACCAATGAAATGCAGCCACTTCTACAGCCCAGACATTTCTTTATCTCTGGCACAATGCAACATCTATAAGAGATCAACTTAGTTAAAAAAAAAAAATAATAACGGCCAGCCACACAGGTTCTGAATATTCTTAATACATCTAATGATTGCCAAGGGCTCTGCAGTGACCACAGGGGTCTTCCTAATTCTTAAGAAACAAAAGCACCAAAAGCTGAATCATCAGCTGTGATGTGCCTGGAAAGCATGACTGAGGTTCTCTACCAGAAACCATTAATACAAAAGAGGGGACATGTAAATGGTTTATCACAGAGAAGGACCTACTCTTGTATACAAGGAATCAGGGAAACTACCTCTCAACCAATCTACACAAATTAATACAACTCTTCAAAAAAGGCAAATTAAACAATTAAAAGCTTTTAAATGTATAAATATTTTAACTCCAAAACATAATTATTTATACCAAGGAAACAATCATGGGACTGAGTATGTAACTCAGTGGTAGGACACTCACCCAGCACGTGCAAGGCTTTAGGTTCATCCCCAAGTACTGAGAAGAAAATAGTCATGGATATATAAAAAGAAAAGCTACAAGAATTCCCTCCATAGCAGGAAAAACATAAAGTAAGTAAAATATCCAAAATCAGGCCATGATTGTAAAGAATATCAGTTACATAAGGACATGTTTAGTTATTAATTTTCAACAAAAAAGTCTACATTATATATTTTCTAGGAAAACAATACATTTCAAATTGCAGAGCCTGTCTGCAGGTAGTGGGCTATGAAAATTTAAAATACTTCCCTGTATTTTCTAAACTTTTGGTAAGGAACAATAATGACTTGTTTACCAAGGAGTGTGGGGAGGAGTCTTAGTTTAATCAAGAAACTCAGCATTGCACTGTGCATCAGCTACACCCCTTCCCCACAGACAGATCCAGGTCTGAACTGGGTCTGTCCACTTAGGACACAGCTCCACAGGACAGGATAGGACATCACATCATGGTCATGCCATTCCCACTCTATAAACAAACAGAATTCCTAGGGGAAGACCATGTCAGGTAACCATGTCAAAGAAACACTATTTGGATATAACACATTTCAGCATCAAAACAGTATCTAGGATATTTTTAAATTAAGCACATTTGTTTCCGTTTAAAATTTTCCATTTTCTTCTTCTCAAAATATTTACCACTTCAAACTTCCAACTTTCTAAGATCCACTTTAAATCTTTTTGGAACAAGGTGAACTGAGGATAAATAAACAAACACTTAATAAAATTTTTAAAATATATTCAAATTAGACTGATAATTAGGCAGGTGCTTATGCTACTGGGTTAAATCTCCAGCTAGACCAATAATTTTTTAAAACACTAATGGATATTGGGGGTTACTAGAGATAAGATGATGGAACATTTAAAATTTTGTAGCTTACAATCTTCAAGTTTAAAAAAAGTTGAGAACTAAATCAAAATGTAATGGTTTCTACAACTAAAACTGACTTCTCTGAAGGAAACTTGGTGACGACAGCATTATGCCCATGGTCTCTGGGGTGGCCCCTGGGAAGTGGAAGGCCCGAGTGCCCTGAGTGTGGGCATGGTGACAGTGAAGGTGGTGGCTCCTCCTCCTCTGGACCTCAACAGGTGGAGGGCAGTTTGCATGAAAGCGAATAAAACTGTGAGATTTAACCCAGCAGTGCGATGGCCAACGTGCTTTAATGGAAAACGTCTCCTCTCAGCTTGCCTGCTGAATTCCTTTCTGTTGCTTAACTTTCAAATAAGATATTACTGCTCGTTCTAAATGGAGGAACCATCTGAGAAGGGTCTCTCTGACACTGCTGACAATGTACTTCTAAAAACAGAAAATTATAGATTATCAGAGAAGGAAGTTTAGAAGGATCAGCTTGGGGTCTGAAGCCTGTCTTGTGAGGCCACCCAAAAAGACAGCTTTCCTGCATTTCCTGGCCTGAGCTCTAATCTCCAGCCCACAAACAGATGCATTCCACTAATTCCAAGAGGGGGCAGGGCAGGCACGCTGGGCAGAAGGGACCGTGGTGGTCACCACCACAGCAGGCTAACCTCCCCGAGGAGGCAGGCCTGAGCAACTCTCCCTTGAAGTTCTCTCCTCACCTTCTTTCTCTACACCCCTTCTCTAAGCTCCAACCTTTATCAGCCATTTTATTCGTGTGCCCTCTTTTTTCCAATCTTTCATCTTATTTCCCTTGATGTGGCTAAAATTTTGCATTCCTTGCTTTTTGGGTTGGTTTACAGTTAGTTTAGGTTAATGTCTCCTTTTTTGACATGTAGGGAACGACAGCTCATGCTAGCAGCTACACACTGGCCACCCTGGGCACTGTCAGAGTTTCCCTGGAGTGTAGGGAAAGCACCTTTCAGCTCCAAGGCCTCCCGGTGAGGTCTTTGGTCTTGGTGGGGTCTCTGGTCTTCTCAGTATCCTCTGCCTCAGAACAGAGACCTTTAGATCCTGACTCCAGCAAGATGACCTCGTTTGTCTCAAACACTAAGCAGCTTCTCTCAGCTCCAGCAGAAGAGTGGCCTGACCTTCCCACAACCACTGTCAGAAAACAAAACAAAGCTTCCACCAAAAAACTGCTCACTAACTTAGGCTGATTCCCCCATGAGCACCTTCTTACCCACGCTTGTTTCCTTAGATGCTGTTCATCTAATCTTAGAATGTTACCTTGGGTTACACCCCAAATACTAGACATTACAACACTTAAAGGCCCTAAAGATACTTTGAGCCCTGATGAACTGCTTATGTGGAAGACAAACTACACTCTGATGCTGAGCTTTGTGGAGTCCAGGGATGTCCCCCGCTTTATCATAATCTTGGTCAGTCCCAATGAAAGGGAAAGCTCTGGTGCTGGTGAAACTGACTTTCTACAGTTTACCATAGGCTGAAATCTTAACTGTCATTCAAACTTGCCATATGTCCTCTTTATCTCTAACCAAAACTCTTCAAGTTTCCTCCTAAAGATTTATGTTGTAGTTCCTTATTTTCACTTCAAATCTCACCTAAACAACTTTCAAGACATTTACTAGTGGAATGTGGTGGTGCACACCCATAATCTAAGCTCTTGGGAGGCTGAGACAGGAGGATCGCCATGAGTTAGAAGCCAGCCTGGGCTACACAATGAGTTCAAGGCACCCAGTGAGACCCTGTTGAAAGAAAGAAAGAAAGAAAGAAAGAAAGAAAGAAAGAAAGAAAGAAAGAAAGAAAGAAAGAAAGAAAGAAAGAAAGAAAGAAAGGGAAATAGAGACAGAGACACAGAAAGAAAGAAAGAAAGAAAGAAAGAAAGAAAGAAAGAAAGAAAGAAAGAAAGAAAGAAGAGAGAGAAAGAGAGAGAGAGAGAGACAGGGAGACAGGGAGAGAAGAGAAATTAATTTACTGACATGGCTACCCATCAACCTTATTTCTTAAATCACCCCACTGAGAGAGAATCACTGTCCATGTCAACTTTTTGAATGAAAACATGTTTATTCCTCCTCTGGACTTTGGCCTGTGCTGCCTGTCTTGCCTTGAACTCTAGCCTCTTCTTGGTCAGTACTCTATGTTCACTGCTGTTGAAAAGCCCAAGCACAAACCAACCTCTAGAGGGAGACTCACCTCCCCCGCTGGTCCTTCACCTCTCAGCTCTCCCTCTGGATTGTCATAACCAGATGCTCTTTTATTCCCACCTCAATATCTTCCTCAGTATTTGTGCCTTCCGCATAGACTACAGGTTCCACCTGGGCATGGCGCTCTCTTTTCAGTGCGTTATACCCCAACCCTGGAAAGTGCCTGGTATACACAGAAGGTTATCAAGTCTGTGTTGACTGAATGAATGGCTCATCCCAGCCACACTGCCAGCTTCTCTAAAATCTAAACTGCCTCCATCCGCACTGTACATGTCCCCACCACTTCTGGTCCATCTCTTGGTATGACAGCTGCCATATGTACATAGCAAATACTGTCTAGAACTTCCTATCTTTCCCCATGTGACATACTCCATAGTGACTCTGAATGGAACTAATTGCTCTGGAAACTTCAACAAGACTGAATAGACACATGACACCCCATGATGAGAGACCTTACACCACCAAGTGAATCTGAGAAAAACCCATCTGTGGCACTAATCCAATAGGTAAGGAGGTGACAGGGACACTAAAAATAAACCCATTTTACTTCCAGCTCATTATCTGGAGCTTTCTAAAGTGTACCAAAAACATCCATTTTAAATTTTTCAGACACGAACTTGCCATGGTGCAAGGTCAAGAGCATGAAAATTTCCATCATGCCAGGCCACTAGAGTTTTCAAAAGTAAAAGTCACTACTGCTCTTCTTTGGCCAGGAAAAAACTGCCAATACCAGCAGGACCTCAAATGACCCACCACCTTCTAGGGCTGGCCAAAGCATTAACTCCCTAGCAGAGAAGCCGGGGTGTGGGTAGGCTTACTGCATACCCTAGACCTGAACCCCTTCCTAGTACTATTAAAACTGCATAGCTCTAGAGTCACTCTGGACCTGGATCCAAATTTAAATGAACTGTCAGGTTGCTGGGCAGCTCTGGAGGCCCTCTGGGAAAAGTCACCAGAAAGCCCAAAGCCCTGTCAGGACTCCACAGCTCACTGGCAGGCTGGCAAGATCCAGCTATGTGCACAAAAGCAGGAGGAAAACATGAGTCTCACAACAGAACCTGGTAGCTAGAAAGCCAGTTTGTTCAAGGTACGAAACACAAGAATCTGCCAGCTACAGAGGAGTGAAGTAAATTAGGGAGAACAAGGAAATTACTGGCTAGCAGACAATGTTATTATGGAAAGTTGATTTCACTGTTCAAAAATTTAGCCTGCATTTATTCTCAAAATTACCCAAATACTTCAGCAATTATCTATTTATATGGTTGCTGTCTGGACATTTCCTTACAGTTTCTCTGCAGCCTTGTATACAGAGTGACAACGAGTTGCTGTTGAAACCATTTCCTTTACTTCCATCACAACTTGCAAAGCCCTTATGTGCCTTTTGAGGTCCCAAAATGTCTGGACTTTGGAAAAGGTTTTCAGCTCACCTACAGCAAAGATTCTGTAACAGCAAACAATTTTTTTTTTCACTTGTGACACATAATTGAGTTTGATTTTCTTATTTACTCCCCTCATAAGCACTGTGAGCAGTGATCCAAATGTGTTGTATAAAGATGTTTCCGTTTTCTTTGATAATGCTAGATCTTGAACACAAGATGTACAATGACAGCAAATATCCTTCTTACATGGAAACTAGTTCAGTATTACCTTGGCTATGCACTATTTGCAAATCAACTTCTTTTTGTTTTGTGCATTTTAGAAAACAAAGCTCTTAATAATGAGTGCATGAGTCACTCACATGGAGGTAACACAATTCAAATTGAATTAACTGTAAATGCAAGCAATTTGAAAAAAATGAAGGCCTTATGTTGGGTGTTATCACTATATTTGTCAGGGATCACATTGCTGTGTGGAGGTGTTTAGCTCCAGGCTAACGTGGAGAGATGGAAAGCTCCCCAGGACAGTGCAGGTCAAAAGCCAGCTCTGCCTGCCTTGGAGAGCTGCACAGGCAGCCTCTCGGCCACAGC
This sequence comes from Hydrochoerus hydrochaeris, assembly GCA_004027455.1. Classification (NCBI taxonomy): domain Eukaryota; kingdom Metazoa; phylum Chordata; class Mammalia; order Rodentia; family Hydrochaeridae; genus Hydrochoerus; species Hydrochoerus hydrochaeris. Next base: position 95,028 of record PVLA01001665.1, read on the forward strand.
CTCCCTGCTTGCTCCAACCATTGGGCAGGTGCGACCCAGCACCCAGCAACAGAACCAGCGAGCTAAGCTGGTTGTGAAACCTCTTGTAAATTAAAGAGCTGTGGACAAGATTCACTGTTGTTTCTAATACTGTTAGAATACAAAGGAAATTTCTTTGTGGGGGTTTATCCTGCAGGTATTTTGGCAAGCACGAACCAACACACTCAGGATAGTAAATAATATTGTAATTCCAACAGCAAATGATATTAATGATGGTGACATATTCAAAAGGAGCAGAGAGGTAGGAGTCAGGGGCAGGAAGGAAGGGAAGGGAGGCAGTGAGAACAGGAAGGGAGAAATGATCGACCCATACGTTCAACAATGGAACTGAACCATACTGTGAGTATATAGCCAATAAAAATTATGTCCACCAAGAATTTTGATATGTGGAAAACCTTACAGTTTCATTACAAGAAGCAAACAGCATATTTAAAGAAAATATGCTGTTTAAATATTTTTAAAGTACAATATGAAAGAATGATAGCTAATTAACTGGGTTAATTTTTTTTTCCTTTTTAAAGTATTTTTTTGGATGTCCCAAGTTCCCTTTTTATAGATATTTCAGACTTTATAATCATAAAAATAATTAAAGTAAGGTAATAACCAGAAAGACTGTGAAAAACAGAACATCGCCTGTGAGGAGGTGACTACTGACACCTGCATACTCATGTGGCTCACATGCCTCACTGTGAGCCGGGCAGCTAAACGAGATTCTTGGTAGGACATTTCAGGTGAATCAGAGTAAGGGTCCTTTCTTTTGGGGAAGGATCTGCATAAGCCTCCATGACAATGCACAATGACCTCACGGTTCACAAACTCCAATACATTTTAGGAACAGTGGCATCATTCTGAAATCATTATTCCAATGCCGCACTGTGTCACCCACCACAAAGGCGGAAGTGAGGCCTCTTCCCATTACTGAAACAGGAAGAGAATGGAACAAAAAATCCATGAGTACACTGGTGACAATGAAGTTGGCCCACATTTGGCCCAAAGGCCGCAGAGATTTTTACCGAAAGCCTCTAAACCCATGTCTAAGCAGAGTTCTGCATGCCCTCCCTCCCCAGCTGACCTCCTGAATCCTACAGATTTTCACAACAGCTACACACTTGCAACTCATAATTTATTTCTCCAGCCACATCCTGTCCTCTAAAGGCCTCCTGCTGGAGACTGTTCTCCATGCAGCACCCAGGGTGGTCCTTTTAAAACCTGTCTGTGGTGCTCACTGGAAATCACTCAGAGGAAAGTGCAAAATCCTTGCCACATTCTAATTTATCTGACCCCAGCTTCCTCAATTTTATCTCTTACCGTGCTCTTTGAAGCTCACTGTTTTCACCAAATACTTTCTGTATAAGTATGTCCCACACATTCACCCACAAAATGAGCTCAGCTATAGCAGTCACAGATGATAAAAGCAGAACCTCAGCACTGCCAGAGAGAGTGGATGAAGGAAAGAGAATGCAGAATGATGGAGAGCAGGTGACTCTAGAAGAGGTGACTCTAAAAATGACAAGATTTGACCAGAATAAGAAGGGAAAGTCTTCTTGATGAAGAACAAGGATTGTCAGGATTACATCAAGGACATTAGCAAGACACTGATAAGGAAGGGGCTTGGGGCGGCTCCATTAGTTCAAGTGGGAGAGCTAGCAGGTGAAGGATAGCTGGGCCTGCAAACAGTGGGTCCCACTGAGATCCATCTGACCCTCTGGGGGAGTCTCCTTCCTTCTCTCCACTCTCCCTGTGCTTCCTCATCTTACCTTTCAGGTTAAATTCCCTAAGCTTCCCAGCAAGAAGTCACATCTCACCTGCTCTGTGAAACCCAAAAAGCACTTTTTGCACATTATTTCCAATTGGAGTTACAGTCTCTTCCATCTCAATAACCCATACAATGCCTCCAGCATATTAGTTTCTTCATAAATGTGTTTGAGTACTGGGAAATTCAAGATCCCTGAGATAACAAATATGGAATTTATGGTCCTAGAACACAATGCAGTCTCACCATGGTAAGGGCCTAAGCTACAGAGTCTCTGTGAGGTAAACTCTATGGGAAACCAGTACGGTATCTGTGGAGGAACTCAAGATGGCTGTCCCAGGAAGAAGGTGATTTGCCTCCATTTTGGTTTTCCTTTGCCCTACTCCTGTGTACTGATGTGCACAGAGCTGGCTAGGGAAATGCTCTACTCCTTGGATTGGCTTTCAGCAATGAAAATGGGTCTACTCCCATGCACAGCATTTGAAGCAACAAAGTGACTGGTCAACGATGCCCCATGTACAGCTCCTTACTGCTAAGTGTGAGTTAGGCTGACAGCTGCACCATCTTGGCTGGGATGGAGCTTTGAGGAAGAGGCAACAGGGCAATAAAGACCAACATCAAAGTTTAAGTAGCTGATCCAAAACACAAGACACCTTCTCAATCTGTGTTATGCAGATCCCTCCAAACATAGAGGCTGTTGCCAGAATCCGATACTCTTTCTGCATAGCTCTCTGCATATTGCAGAGATGCTACTGTGTCTCCTACCTAGCACAGCTCACAGTACTCACACAGTTCTCGCCATTCTCAGTCACTCAACCCTCAGTCACATCCCTCTTCACAAATTAACAAAACAAGTTTGGCACTGGCTCGTGGCTTTGTTCTGCCTGGACTTAGGATCTCCTTGGCTCCCCACAACTACAGATATGTCTCTGTCTCTTTTCTCCCACCGTGGTTTGCACTGGAAGTGGTAAATTGGAATTTACTGGTGAGAATTCTAATAACTTTGCCCAGGGATTACAATTTATAAATTCTTCCAGACCATGACAAGGTCCGCGGGGCACTATTAGTATCCACCAAGTAGTTTCCATAAGGTCCAGATGGCCAGTATAAGAGGAGACAGTGGCACAGACCAGGAAGGGATTCCAAGTCAGACAGTGGGAGTCGACAGGCAAGCATGAGTAGAGGAGGTAAGAGCAAGGACATTATAGCCCATGAGACCTCCATAAAATTCCTACCTTTACTGTAGGGATCCTTGGGTAAGTTACTTTGTATTTCTGCCATCATCTAAAAAGTTTCTTATCTGAAAAATGAGTATAACAGTCCTCATCTTATTGGGCTATTCTGAGGGTAAATTAAGATACCCCTGTAAAATTCTTAGCAGAGTGCCTAGCACATAGTTTCAGTTTAAGTATGTTAACTTTATTATTGCTATCAGATTAAAAGTGTTTATTAAATGTTTTCTCTGTGCTAGATACTCTTTGCTCTTGGGAATACAAATATTTAAAAACCCATTACATTAACTCCAAAATGTCAAAAAGGCAGTGAGTTAAAGACAGTAAACTTTAAGTAGACACCTCCTTGGGGAGATGTGGGATGGGGACAGTTAATGAACTCAATTTGGAACAATGTCAGGATATGCAACGGTGATGTTCCACAGATGACTGAGGACAGAGAGGAATTCAGTGCAGGAAAGGAGGTCCGAAAGCCATCCTGAGGAGGAGCCTCTGAAATAACAGGATACATGAGTGAGTGAGCTCCTCAACTATAAGAACTGTAAGAAGGCAAGATCAGAGCCTAGGAAAAAGACCAAAAACAATCAGCAAATTAGTAGAAAATGTGTAAAATTTACAGACTGTAGACCACAAATGTATGTAAGGAGCGGATGACCTCTCTGTGTGACACAGGACTTCACAGAGGGGCTGACAGAAGAAGGACGTATCACTGGATGCAGCTCTGGTAAGAGTTTAGGGGCTTCAATGACCTGCAAGTGGCCACACAGCTCAAATCCAGTGAGAGTGGAAACTCAGATCCCGTGTACCTCCTCCTGAGGCACACTGAGGATTCAGTACTAATTACACACCATGCTTTACACACAGGTAAAACTGGCTGCTTCCTTATGTCCTCCCAGAAGTTCCAAACACAGAAAAGATGGAAGCTACTCTGCTGTCTTTAAAGTAGCTCTTTAATATTACACTTACCATTTTACCCATCTACCCATCCTCATCTGTTTACTTCAAGAGGCAAGGAAAGTGTTAAGGGAGGAGATTCTATGTGTCCCCAAGAGGACCCAAAGCATGGGAGCAGTAACATTAACACTGGAACTGGAATTCACACAGGAACAGGACTATACCAAGTGTGGGACTGAAGCACAAGAGGAGCCAGGCGAGAAAGGGGGCAGCAAACATAAGGAAGAAGGCCAGGGAGGCCAGCAGCAAAGTGGGAGGGGAGATCCAGTCTGACACTGTGCTCTCTGAAAGCAATGCCAGGACCACCTAGGGCTTCCTGAGCCCCCAATCCAGAGCTACTGAGTCAAAAACATTTGGGGCCGGTACCCATGGTGCTTGACTCCCTGTCCTCCTGGAGATTCTTACACAGGCTAGCGTTGGAGAATTGTGGATGTAGAGGAAAGCCACTGAAAACACAGATTTTTAAACACACCAACATGAAATTTACCACTGTAGCAGCATATATTCATACTAATTATCATACAACTAGTCTTTAGAACTGTTTCATTTTGTAAAACTGAAGCCCCAAATGGAATATAGATTAGCAGAGTGCCTAGCACATAGTTTCAGCTTAAGTATCTTAACTATTACTATTATGTTAACTATTACTATTAAGTATGTTACTATTACAATTCACATGTTTGTTTGTTTGTTTGTTTGTTTAACAGATTTCCCAAAGTTTAGCCAGCTATCTAGATTCATAGCTGATAAGCGGGCCATGGAACACAGGTACCACTGCAGGCATCCAGGGGTATGGATGAGGATCTAAACTGGATTAGTTAAAACATTTTGATTCCCTGCTAGGCTACCATCAAAGCATTAATGCCATGTACTATAAGAGAAATAATTAAGGGGAACTACACAATATTATAAGAACATTCATCTACATTTGTGTATTAGAATTGAGTTCTATCTTTCATCCATAGTATCCAGCTGCAAATTGTCACTTGAAACTTTTGCTTTTCAGCACTCATACAATATTCAGAATCTGTGTGATATCTGTATGTTTGCGTTCACTGGTACATAGCTATGCAAGCTTTTATGAAAATGGCATATGCCACCATCTTGATATGGTGTCATTTAATATTTACTGACCAATCAAAACATGCTGGACACTAGGATGTTTTTCAATCCAGAATTTGATGGCCAGTGTTAAACTGATCTAACAAGTTGCTCCTGATTTGATGCCTATTCGTAAGAGAGCTTTGAATGTTAGGACCTCCTTGTGATTTTTCTAGATGTTACGAAGTCACCACCCTTGCATTTTCACATTGCAAGTTGGTTCTTTCTTGTGAGGATGTTAAATTAGTAGTACACTTAGCAAAACCATGTTCAGCTAGGTTCTTTATGTACCCCAATAATCACAGATATTCTTATTGCCCTCCATTAAAAACAGGTATTTGGAAGAAGGGGGGGTATTAAGTTACAGTCAGATAAGAGAAATAAATTCCAGTGTTCTACTGCACTGTTGAATTACTATGGACAATGATAATGTATTGCATATTTCAAAAAAGCCAGAATGATCATTGAATATTTTCCCTACACACAAATGATGTGTTTGAGGAGACAGATATGCTTACTCTGATTTGAACATCACAGAATGTATCAAAACATCACAAGCTGCCCCAAAAATGTGTACAACGTATGTGTTAATTTAAGAATAAAAGCTATAAAATAAAAAATCCAGGCAGTGATTCTTAATATCCATGTTGCATGGTATTCCTTTAGTACATAAGCCTTCCTTACTTGTGACTACTGCTAAATAAAACTGCATTGAAATGCAGTATTATTTGAATTTAATTTGAAGTAATGAAGTCCTAAGTATGTATCATGACCTATTATACAGTCTTTTAACTGAAAAATGATAAAATTCCTTGTGTCTATGTGCAGAGTCCATGAGACACAAAATTACTACCAAAATCCAACTGAAAATGGGAGAATTCTCAATCGTTGCATAAAAGTTGTAAATATTTTCTCTTTAATTTGCATAACCATCCACTATTACTGTTTTACACATAGAGAAATAGGGATGCAAATAAATTATTTTCCCTAAAGTCTCACACACAGCTAGATTAATGTCTTCCTACTTTAAAATATCACTTCAAAGAGTTGATCCTTTTCTGTTTATGCTTTCATGTGTAGAAAGGAAACAGATATTTTCTCTTTCTAGACCTGGGAAAGACTCTGGTTTTATTAAAGACATATGCTATAAAAGATATGAAAATATCAGTAAAAATGTTTCCATAAGTTCAGTAGAGTCTGCAGACTGTTAATTACATTTCCCACCAGGAAAAATACAGACAGGGAAGGATGAGACCAAACACAAAATCAAAATCTACTCAACACAAGCCAAATTTAAACACTTGCAGTAGATTCTACAGAGACAGCACCACTGGCCACTGCTTTTAAAATGTGGTTTGCGGTCTCAAGGAGATGCTGTACCAATCTTTACCAAAATAACCATTCAATGAAATAAATGTGTGTTACATTATGTAGTCAACACTCAAAAAGCCATTCTGAAAACCATCATCAACAATGATCTGTACTTTTATATAGTCTGAACTTCTTATGTTGTACATTACTTTTAATACCAAAAAATTCACTTCTACTACTTTAAAGCTTAATAATGAAATTTTTTCCTTTGTGGATTAACTGGTTCAAATTTTATACTGTAATAAATTGGAAAAAGCTGAAATTAAATCTTTCCTGGGTTAATTTTTTGTTTGTTTGTTTGTTTTGTTTTTTTGTACCGGGGATTGAACTCATAACCTTACGCTTGCTAGACAGTTGCTTATGCCACTGAGCTATATCCCCAGCCCAGTAATAGTTCTTTAGTGTAATATTTTTTAAGATTCTCATCCCTAGGACATGTTTGTGCATATTTTACATCACAAATAAATTTTCATGTTATTTTGAAACAAACACAAAAGCTCCCACCAGCGCTGCATTCTAACCCTAAAATTTACAACAGTTAAGAGCTTTCTACCATTTTGTAATGTGCACAGATACCTGAGAATTTAGCACTATTACTTTTGTGATAAACATTAATATTCCCAAGTGTGCTAACAACACTTAGTTCTTGGTGCTTTACAAGACACTGAAAACATGACTTGATTACATTTAATTTGATTCCAATTAAAAAGCACTTAAGTTTCTACTGAATTAGATTACACTGAATGTTTCTATAGAAGACACTTCAATATCTGAGGCAGATTTAATTTAAAATGATCACAGGGAGTGAAAAACACTGTTCATTTTAATAAAATGGGCTTCATCCCATATTACTATTTCACAATTGCATGCTGTAGATTTCATTTTATTAAACAACTGTAAGGAGCACTTGGAAACACATTTATAATATTGAGCCTCATTCACAATTAGCCCAAGACAGAACTGGGCACACAGCTTTTAAGTCTTAATAAAAAGCAAAAACGCTACAGGGGGTGGAGGGGTGTCACTTAAACAAAAATAAGGACCAAATACCAAGACACTAAAGTGAAAACCTTGCCTTTTCATTTAATTTTTAGGCAGCAAATTTTCTAGCTAAAAATGAAAATTAAGTTGACTTTTTAGGCAAAGACAGAAATGCAAGATACCTCTAAATCTGTAACTTAGTAACAAAAAAATTTTACTCTCTGACATGTAACATTTCCTCTTTTACACAAAGAGCTACCTGAACATTATATTATTATGCTTTCATAATCAGGACAAAAATCAATGTTTTTTTTGTCTTCCCAACACCATTAACAATTTTCAACAGTGTTATTATTTTATAAGCCCCAGTTTGTGTTAAAAGTTTCAAAAGCAGAAAATGGTGATTAAAAACAAATGTTCTAAAGTCAGTTATTTTGTACCAAGCATAAACAGTAGGGCTGGCTTTCACTGGACAGAGCCCTGCAGATACTGTTGGCATGTTCATCTGCTGATATTTCAAGAATAAAGGCAACTTTGTGGTTTGTGGTTAGTGATTAAGCATGAAGTGAACTTGTTGTGTGTATTCTTGTATAGGAAAATCTGCAACATTTTGAGCATCTCATATTTGTAGCAACATCTTTATTTTGCCTTTTAGAATTAACTGACCTAAAATTGGGTGACTCTACAATATATCTATTGGATAATTAGAACTCTAAGGACCAACAAATAAAACACATTATTGACTTTTAGATCTTCAGTCAAACAAATATTTTACAGCTGCAATTTGCAAAAATTATTTCCTTTTAAATTGGCATCATATCAAAGTCAGTGCTACTGAACTGAAGCAGACCAATGTTATCGAAACCCCCTCCAAAATTAGGATTAAAATAAAAGAACAGTGCTATAATCTTCAGAACAAACTGCACTTACTGTTGCAGCCTACGTATGTCTTTTCTGAGGGCAAACAAAAGTTCACAACTGTAAGCTTCTTTGGAAGTCTGCTTGACCTTGAGACCAGGAACAGCAGGGTGGGTGAAATAGTGGCCTGGGTTAGTGACCAGTAGCTCTAGATACCAGACAATGTGCTTATTGTCGATGATCATTGCTAAAATCTGTCTATACCACACTGGAACAATCAATTTTGTAAATGATTGCAATAATCAAGGAAATTGCCTAATTTATAAATCCTTGCATACAGCATTTTAATGGATTCCTCCATTTTAATGCTGATGTCCTCAGAGCTGAATGAATTGTTGTCTGGGCTGTCATTACACAAAATGATAAAAACATTCTGTCTGGTAGGGAAACCACATCTCATGGATATTCAGACCCTGAGCCCATAATCACTCATTAGTGACTACCACGAAAGCTTCCCCCTGTTAATGAAGCTGTGAAAGGAGCAAAGGAGTGTGGGGACATCTTTGCATCCGACCCTTTTGACAATCCTTGTTGCAGTTTTAGAATTTGAAACATTACATTACGATGAACTGTAATGCACAGGATGCATCTAGTACTAACAGACTCATATCATAATAGTTTCTCTCTCTCGTTTTTGGTCTGATACTGTGCCATTTTACCTCCAAGTCGCGGTCGGCAGGCCCAGCATGCCTGAACTTCAGATCGCGTTTTACATCAACGTGGACAATGCTGGATGTGCCGAAGCATGTGTGTGATGTCCCAATCCCTTCGCTTCCTCTAACAGCTAAATCCATGGAGGCCACCTGGAAGCCCACACTGCACACTTAGCTCTTCCCCTAACCCCACCACACATAGATTGTTCTTCTAAGTTAAACCTTGGCCAATTGATTCCAGCCAATAGCGTGCTGTCAGTGCTTTACTTACTGCTCAATCTCACTAACCTGACATTTATGGTGCACTGATTGGCCTCTGTCAGTGGTGCTGGTTGTAAATTCACTTTGAAAAGCTTTGTGTTAACAGCCTTCAACCAGGCTCCAAGAAGAGTAGGCACAGGCAGCCTGACAATTGCTCGACCTCCTGCCCTTATTACAGTGAGTAAATCAGAGTTTGAGCCATTAGGCTGGAGCCCGAGGCCTACACAAAAAGGATTGACATGACGAAAGGTCAACCTCTGTCACACATGTGTAACAATTTGGATAATGGAATTCTGTAACTTATCTGAGCAAGGTGGCAAATGCTTACAAGGAAAAGTATATTCTGCTCTGGCTTCTCTAGTTTTTTGTTAAATACTTACATCAGAATCTGTATTTCTTGTCTAACTATATAAACAATGTTTGAACTCATGAAATCTTGGACTACATATAATTCTAAAACAGGGAAAAAGAGAAAGAGACACAGGATTGGCATCATTCTATACCTAGGCACCTTTAGAATGGCAAAACATCTTCCCCATATTACATAACTACATATACATGCATCCTCTGAGGAGACAGGGCTTTGATACTGTGGGCAAGATTTCCCATCTCAATAATATACAGTTTTTCATATTTAATTTTAAAATTTTAAATATATAATATTATTCTACAACTATAAGGGATTTGAGGGTGACATAAAAGTTTTCTCAATTAAAACTGGTTTAATCTACAAGTGTAACTCAGGGGTAGAATACTTGACTACTACACACAAGACCCTGGGATCAAATCCCAGCACTGGAAAATATAAAATAAAATCACCATTGTAAACAGTTTTTTCAAACTGCTTTAAGTAAGAAGGCTCATCAGTAGGTTTTTCAAGATCAATTTTACCATAACTACATTTTCATCAGATTTCTGCAACCAAATAGTGATGGGGGGGGCAGAATTTATCTAATTAATATCATCCAAGAGTCTGATTTCACTTGCTACCTCCTACTTTTAAGATAGTGTGCAAAACAAAGAAAATTACATGATGGAAGAAAACATGCAGTTATGAACTACGAAATTCTTGTGACTCATTTTCTTCCCATTGACAAAATGGTACTAATTAATAAAAACAATTTGTAAACAATATGTAAACTAAGTGAATGAGAGAACTAGTCCTGTGGATACAGAACACATCAGCTGTTACACACTATTTGCGACTAAAACACTGGAGTATCACGAATATGTTTGGACTAAACCTCATTCGTGTTAGAATTTCCTAATAGGTGTCCTAATTTTTTTTAAAGCAGTCATTTGTAGACTTACAAAACCAACACTGGCACTGAGCAGAGGGATATATAAACCAAGAGGACCAGGAGTTTAAATGGGCCTTTTCAAAGCCAATTTAAAATATGAATTAAGTTTTGATTTTTAATACAATGCTGGAAACCATTCCAAGAGGTGGCAGATGGCTTTACAGTTTATGTAAAACTACAAAATGTTCACACTCTATCAAACGGGCGGCACTATGAAAGACATCTTCAAATCAAATGAGGCAGAGCCAGAGAGACACGCCAGCTGCTACTCTGCATAATTTAAAACATATCGTAACATTACTATGGTTTTCAAGGAGAAATTATTTGAATTTCACAAAACTGACATACTCAAAACCAACCTGACCTGCAGACTTACTATATTACATAATAAACTGCTAAGACACATAATTTTTACTTCAATGTAACTGTGGCAATCATATAATTCTATCCCATGGTATTTTAGTGAATCAGGCCAAAATGAGCTAAAATCTCTAAAGCAAAGTATATAGTTACAATACTATCACTGGGACACTTTTTAAATGATTTTAATTCAAATGATTAATTTAATTTAAAATTATTTTTTCAACATCTAAATATAAGCAAGTGGGTAGAATACTGCAAATATGGAATTGGGTCATTTATAAAAACATACGTAACACATTTAAAACATGAAATCAATTCATTTCCTCCTAGCACCAATTACCTATGATGGCTGTGAAATATAAAAAAATTAAGCGACGTGTAATATATTTTTAATATTAGTTTTCATTAACATATTTTGACCTAAGCTAAATGGTAATGATGAAAAATGGCCCATTTGGTTAAAATACTCTTATTAAATCTAAAATAGTATGGCACAAAATCAAACCACAAAAAGGCCCTTATTATGTTATCCTTGATTTTCTAAAGAAAAATAGTGAAGGTTTCCATAGTTCAAATGAAAATGACACACACAAATTTACTCAGGAAAAGAGCATACAGATTCTATAAAATCAAATCCCTTTCTAGTACCTTGACTGTAATCCTAACAAGTCACTACATTATCTCAATTAGCAAAATTAGGTTAGGTTGAAAACAAGTATATTTTATTTTGTCACCTTTGCTAAAATTTCTGTCAAATCACACGTTAGCTGAAAAGCCTGAGTAATTCTAGTCTATCTTAAATCATAACTTTATTTTAAACTTCCTTATTCTAATCCAGTAGAATTTTAAGTACACACTATGTTCATTCCTCTGGTCTACTCATATACATTCCTTGGGTCTACTCATATTAAATTCTGATGTTAAGCAAAAAGGGAAAATCATGTGCAACTAGATTAATTTATCTCAAGGGAAAAGTACACATTAATAACTGAGGTAATTTTTTCAGAAATGTTGAAATCAAATGTATCTGTTCTCTTCTTTATTAGAAAACGCATTAGGAAAAATTATTCATCATTAAGAACTAATTGTTGAGAAAGATTCTATTTTCTTTCCAAAACATTCAGATTTTGTTCCTAATATGTCCAAACAGCTAGCAATGTATCACACATCCAAGTCTCGTTGGAGCAAATGAATATAAGCAAAACAGCTGTGTAAAGCACTTTAAAATGATTTGTTTTAAAGTATCTGAATTTACTATATTTAGAACACATTAAAATTTAAACACTAAAGCAAATTGACCAATAAATAACTAATTTTACTTTTACTTTGCTCATTTCCTTGAATAAACAAAACAAAACAAAAAAACTTGTATTATTGCTAAAAAAAAATATTTAAGTACTGAAGTAACAGAATATATTTAACTTTCTTGAAATGCACAAAAAGGGGCTGGGGATTGAGCTCAGTAATAGAACACTTGTCTAGTAAGCAGGAGGCCCTGGGTTCTGTCCTCAGCACCAAAAAATTAAAAAGCTAAACGTACAAACAAAATATTAACTTAACAATGCTTACAAACCAACCACACTCTACATCGCTAGTATATACTGAGGGGTCCTTTTCCTACAGAGAAAATAGAGCTTTTAACGCTTGAAAAAAAAGTAATAACTAAAGTGCATCATGTGCATAATAAAGTACAGCCTTCCTAAAAACAAAGAACTGTAAACTACAACAAACATCCATCGTTACTTGGAAATAGTGACAAGAAAAGATTAGTGAACCATTTATTGTATTGAAATAAAGATAAGTAACCTTGGTAATACCTAACAGAATATGAGTACTAAACTCTAAATATAAAGACATTTCTTGAATAGCAGATGTCTTGAAAAATACGAGAAAAAAAATTACAGTTGACTTTTAAATGAAATTGTCATTATTTAACTACTTTAATTTTTTTAAAATATCTGCTTCATGTCAACTTGATATTCTGGAAGATATCTAAAAGAATATATTCTTAAATACAGGTGTGTTACGCATGTCATTAAATAATTACTGCCAAACATAGACCTACAGTGTATCCCAATTGCTGATTTTTCTCGTATGAATAATGATTGATGTGCCTCTCGATAGACTAGGTTTGAAAGGAAAGAATAACATTTAAGAACAACCCAACATTTAAAATCTTATCAATGTAACTTAAACAGTCATGCTTAAACTTTTTTACACTTACAAGTCACATCTTAAATGTAATTATACTAATAAAAATCTGAAATGTATTTTTTTTTTTTGGTGGTACCGGGGATCAAACTCATGACCTCACGCTTACCAGGCAGGCACTTAGGCCACTGAGTTAAATTCCCAGCCCCTAAAATGTATTTTAAAGGCATTTTATCTTATAAATAAACACTGACACTAAATTACCTGGCCCCAGTTAATTACACTGTTTGTACTCTCCCAGGAGACAATTTGCATGGGCAAAGTTTTAAAGTCCCTTCAATCCCCCAAATGTATGTGATTCTAAGTGTTACAGGCGATAAAAATGAATAGGTTAATTATGTCCTGAATTTAGAAGCAGAAGCATATAGATCATCTAAGCACACACCCAGAAGTCTTCTACAACACAAACCCTGTACCTTCCTACACATTTAACTAACATACTCTAAACAACAGTTGAAACTCACTTTATATCTGCTGTTTCAAGGAAAAACCTGAACTAAATTGCCCAGCTTGTTTATTACAAGAGAATTTTAACGTCGAACACAAATGGAAGCACAAAAAGAAAGGTTCCCTAGTTTTCAGTGACAATATGTTATAACAGTCTAAATGTGCAGTGGCCTCCTGCCAACATCCCAATTATTCAGATCTTCCTGGGAAAAACAAAAAACAAAAAGAACTATTGGGATTTTTTTCACATTTATGGTTTTGTGTTCTGCACTCTAAAACTAGACGTCAAAAGGTAATGTAAAAGTGTTCAGCTTACCATCTCCAAAAAGATTAAATCTATGCCACTGAACAAATGCTTCATAATTTCCAAAGAGGAGTACTAACAGAATTAGAGTGCCTGGTAACAACGCTGAATTATGAAAAGTGCCTGGAAGTATTTTATAAACTTTATATTACATTGGAGGTTATAGTTAATTAGAAACAAAAATCAAATACGAAATCTTCCAGAAGCTCTGACTATATCCCACTTGTCCACTGTCTTATGGAAAAGCTGTGATGTGCACCTACATCTGCATTAACTGTGCACCAAGCTGTCTTCGCGTTGCCAGAAAGCAGATTCCTAGAAAGTAAATTTCTGTTTAAGACAAATCTCGTCTTTGGTTATATAAATATGCTCATTTTGGGTAACACAGACATGCCCATTTTTACCCTCCCTCCACCTGAAAGACTGAAAATGTGTAGTTTTCCAATAACAGTGTAGGTGTGAAATGAAACCTGGAACCCAGGGCCCAGACTCCAGGGTAGGGCATCGGGCAAGGAGACCCAGGGCCTCCCTCTGGCCTGCTGAGCTGTGGACTCACACAGTGGTTCCTCCACCATCAAAGAAGTGTTCTGTAAAGCAGGCCTCAGTGCCGGGACACTGACGGTCCTGTGAGTGTGAGTGCTGTGGTTTGCTTTGCCCAAAAGCGTATCTCCTGGGTCTGACACAGACAGAGTAGGGCCTTGGCAAAAATCTACATTGAGTCCCATGAGTTTTATTAGTGAATATGAAGCAGTTCACAATGTTGACCATGCTGTCAAGCCACTGACTGAGCAAAGCAAGAGGGACAAACAGTCGCAGAAACAGCCCATTACTGGAACACTAAGACCCGTGTCACATTGGTCTCTGGTAACTGAGAAGCTGCTTCTCTGACTACTCCTACTTCATTATTTCACATGGCCATAGTCAGTCAGGTGTACACATTACTTAAGGTGACGGCTTCCAGCACCATGAGTTTCAAAAATAACTCTCCATGGGTGAGGGTGACGAAAATCAGGGGGTGACCTAATGGTAAGAATCTGCCTCTTCAGGAGTGGATCTCAAGGATCAAATAGAAGTCCCAGGAGAACTCTCCGTTTAACATTTTTCACAGGTTATTTTTAAATAACAACATCATGTGTTCGGTTGTATGAAAGTGCTCCTAATTTTCCCCTTCTATTTTGTTAAAAACTGTAATTTCACTTTGTAGATTTCAATTTGTGATTTTGACTCACAATATGATTTGCAAAGAACCTGGCACTGTGAAAGCTGTGAGATGTGTTTTGGTCACTCACACTGAGCACTCAACGAAGTTGTTTTTACCCAAGAAAATAAGCCTGAGGTTTACCTTCCTTGCCCTGACACAGAAACAGGTGGGCAGAGCTTGGAAAGGGACACCCAGGTCACCCATCCCTAGCTCTAACACCCAGCATCCTCTACGCCATGCCCTGGGCTGTTTTCTCTCATTACTCCAAATTCAGAGACCAAGGGTCAAAGCCTTTGCAGTTGGAACCCCGCAGGTTAATGGGGGTCCTGCCTCTGCCCGGGCGGGCCCAGCTCCCCAGCTCTCCCGGCTCCCCGCGCAGGTGCTGGACGCGGCTCTCCCGGCTCCCCGAAGGTGCTGGACGCGGCTCTCCCGGCTCCCCGAAGGTGCTGGACGCGGCTCTCCCGGCTCCCCGAAGGTGCTGGAGGCCGGCCGGCGCCCTGGCCCAGGGGAGCCGTCTCCGCGCCCGCGGAGCGCGGCCTCACTTACCTCCCAGAGATGCTGTGTGTTCCTCACGGCGCCCGCCTGCACCTGGTCCGGGGCCAGCAGCACGCCCTGGAAGGGCCCGATCCAGGTGCCCTGCTGGATCCTCTGCGCCGCGCAGATGCCGTAGGCCAGGCCGGGCACCGTGCTGGTGCACAGGCACACCTCGCGCGGCAGGTCGCGCAGCCACTCGGGCAGCTCGGGCGGCGCGGCGGCGGCGGCGCTGCTGGTGCCCACGAGCCGGCGCAGCGAGTGCAGCGGGCCGTGCATGGGGCACTCGCCGTGGCGGTGGTCGGCGCACATGTCGCAGCCTGCGGAGACAGGGGCGTCAGCCTGGCCCTGGAGCGCCGCCCCCACCCGGCCGCGGCTCGCTGCCCCGGCCCTGCCCGCCGGGCCTCGCTGCTCCGCCGCCCAGGGCTCCAGCCGGGCCCGGGCGCGCCCCAGGGGCCCACCCCGCGCTCACCCCGTGCACACCCGGGCCCTCGGGTCCCTTTTCACAGGACAGCGAAGTGCCGACAGCCGAGGCATGACTCCGACGGAAGCCTGGACCCCTAAAC
This sequence comes from Hydrochoerus hydrochaeris, assembly GCA_004027455.1. Lineage (NCBI taxonomy): Eukaryota > Metazoa > Chordata > Mammalia > Rodentia > Hydrochaeridae > Hydrochoerus > Hydrochoerus hydrochaeris. Next base: position 111,215 of record PVLA01001665.1, read on the forward strand.
CCGGCCGGGCCCTGGGGTGCCTGCGGGTGGACAGGGTTGAGGCCGACACTGGCCACGACGAGCCGATGCCGGAACCGAGAACGGGCCATCGATGCTCAGCTGGGGGACAGACCCAGCCCCCGCCCGATGGCACCGCTGTCAAGCTGACCCTCCACCGACCAGACCTTCCTCAGGCCAGGCTGCAGGGGAGCCCACCCAGCCCAGGTGGTGGCCGCACCCAACTGTACCCCGCCCCGCCCCCGCCGCTGGCAGAGCAGGAAGCCCAGGCGCCCTGGTTAGCAGTGGGCCTGGTGGAGCCCCGAGAGTCTGCGCCCCTGGGACCTGAACCTCTGGACCAGACTCAAGGTGAGACTGATGGAGGTGGTGAGAGCCGGGCACCAAGGATGGTCCGGGCAGTACTGTGCAGGGGGAGCCCAGCACTGGGTCTTGGCCACCCTGACAGACAGACAGAGAGACGGAGCCCAAGCGCCCAGGACTTCATCGCAGCTAGGCCTCATGGGTCACCCCTGTTACCAATCCATTAGTCAGAAAGTGTCCATGAAAGAACACAAAATTACAATCCAGCACAGCGAACTTCTTAGTGGGTGATGGCTGGTTAACCAGCATCCTACCTCTGGAGAGGCAGGCCTGGCTACTCAGCCACTCCACTCCACGGGGGTACTCTAGGGGTGTGCCCAGGCTGTGGTGAGAATGTGTCTCCTTTGCAGAAGCTTCCTTTAACACCAAGTTCTTCTGCCTCCGCGTCTAACCCTAAGGCCTAGGTAGGGATATGCAGACACTTAACCGTGTGTCAGCTCCTCAAAAACACACATAATCCACCACCTTGAGCTTTTGACTGTGAAAACAAAAACTTCAGAACAGTGTGGGAGTGGAAAGACTAAATACTCACCATTTCTGAGAACCTACTATGTGTGGTACATCTGTCTTGAACCAAACTATCACCCTATTATCTCAGTACCATGATTCCCATTGCACAGATGAGGCCAATGAGGCTCTTTGAGCCTGTAAGTTGATCAAAGATCAGTAAAGCGAGAAGGTGACAGAGAAAAGATTTACAGTTGGGGCTACCTGACACCAGTGTTTCCAAAGTGAGATCAGAAAAACTATTGGAAAATGGAAAATTTTATACTCAGACTCATGATTTCAGTCAATGCAATGGAAATATTTCACTGGCATAATTATTTGAGGGCCACAGAAACGGCTGCAGCACGACTGAGTTAGATATTTCTCTCCCGCACTCTTAGAGCTGAATAGAATAGAATTAATATGAGAATTAACTGATAATGCCCATCACTTGAATGTCAGTGTTTAATTACAGAATGGCCTTTCAGCACCTTAAGCAAAAATAACTAAAAACAAATGACAATAAAACAAAAACTATATGCCCATGAAAATAAATATAAATCATCCCATGGAGTTCCTTAATTGATATTTCCTGTCTGGTTGACTCAATGAAGCAAAGAACAAGAAGCAACAGTATTTCCTATTGCAACTCCTAATAACTTGCACCAGATTCCACCAACGTCTAACATCACCACATGGAACATCGCATCAACTACATCAGTAATAAAATGAGAAGTGAACTCCAGCGACTGTCCCCACAGACAAGCAATATTTGCAATGAATAAAACTACACTGTCTTTTCTCTAAAATGTTTCTCTAGAGCCCTCTTTGGTTTACTGTTTCATTTTTCTCTACAACATGTAGAAATAATAATTGCATTTTGCAGAATACTGAAAAACAGTTTTCCCCACTATCTAAGGAGGCCACCTGTTAGTGCAGACCACCAGAGAGTTAGAGCAGACAATCCACTCGATTTAGGCCACCCAATATGAATCTTCGTGAACCACTTCCAGCTATATCACAATAATCTGTCAAAAAAGTTGACTGTCATCAAAATACATGCTATCTCAACACTTTTATATACAAAACCTTCTAAACTAAAAACATTTGGCTTCTAACCCAGAGGAGCTTGAGGGTGTTTAAAACAATGACTTATTTCCCAGTTGACAAATACCTTGCATGTTGATATTCTAGAAAATATTGCTAGTCAGGGAATCATAAACACCTGTATAAGATGATTTGACAGGGAAGTCATCTACTTGGAGACACACATGTACATGCTCTGTGATATATAGATATGTATATTTTTTACACACATACACAGCATTCCAGGCAAGCTGTACATAAATCCATTTGCATTCATAAGTGGGAGGCAAATAAATGTTCCCTTAGATTCAGTCTGTACACATTCATAATTATTGCTCATAGACAGTTTTCTCTGTGAGCAGTATTTTTCTATCCTCCGAGCAAGATGCACTGAATGCTGCCCTAACGCCAGGAGCGTACCAGCCTGGTCCCTCTTCTGTCTTGACCAGCTCTCTCTGCATCCGTGGGGAAGCAGAGCCACCCTGGGCTGCAGATCTGTTCACCTGCTGACTCGGGAGAGCAGATGTCACTCTCCCTTTCTTGTCCTTATCATGTGCCTGGCTTCACAAGTCATGTATAACTTCTATTATTTTAAATAAACCTACTTTAAGAGCAAGTAGCAGTCAGGTTATTTTTTTCTTTCTCTTATTAAGAAAGGTGAAATAAAAAACACTCCAGAGCTGCTGGTGTCTGAGAGGCAGACTGCACGTTGGGGGCAGGAGAGGTCCCCAGCGCTGGGAACTGCAGGCCTCCACTCCCCGGGGCCTTTCTGAAGCCCTCTGCAAAGAGAGCCAAGGCACAGCTGGAGAGCTGGCTCCCACCCTCCTGAGCAGTAGGGGACCATCGAGCTGTGCATTCTCCCCAGCCCTGAGGTCAGGGCCCTAAAGCTTGGATCTCCCCCTGCAGCTATAGCCCCATCTCAGCCCCAGAGGTGGCCTAGTGCCGCCTGCTGGTGGCCTGAGCCACACAGCCAAGCCAGGAAGGGTGAGAGATGGATAGAGAGATGGCAGGCTAGTGCCTCAGGAGACTCCTCGCCCTCTCTGGATCCAGTGCCTGGGCTATATCCGGCACCCCTCCGCAAGGATTCCCCAGAGGAGGTCAGAACAGGGTCAAAGTGGCCGTGGATTGCCCAGGCCCCCGCACCACCACCCACCCAGCCCTGATACAGACTAGGATTCTGAGTGCTCCAGAGGCTGAGCCAAGACCCTGGAGAGGGTGCCCAGCCAGGGTGCCCTGCTGGAGGACCTCGCCAGCCTAGTCTACTGCAGGGCCAACTGTGGGCTGGGCCCTGAACCCGGTGGGAGAGACAAAGGGGAGGCAAGGAGGAGAGGCAGAACGTGGCTTTGTCTCTGGATGACTGTATTAATAAATTAGGGGAGCACCAGCGTGAAAGGGCGCAAGCACTGCGGAGATAAAGCTCCCGGCCCTGGCCTGCGAGGCCGCCTGGACAATGGAGATGATGAATAGGAGCCGCGAGAAGAGATCGAAGTGGGCCTGGGCTGGCTCCACTCTCTCCTACAAAACTATAGGGCAATTAATTGTGGCTTGTCCCCTCATCCTTCATCTCCTAGTGGCACATATCGATGGCGATTACTGCTGATGGACCATTTTATCACCTTAAATAAACAGTCGCCACCCCTTCTAACCTCAGTCTAATATATGGCTCTATGCTCAGTTTCAGGGCGCTAGATAACAGACGATGTAAAACAGCTAAATCATGTGTATTCCCGGATGGGGCCAGCCTGCTCATGAAAACAGTGGGGGGCAGCACAAAAGCCCTCGGAAGGGCCTCCCTCCCACTGGGGACCATGTCAGAAATCCAAGTCCTTGCTGGGCTTTTTCACCAGGAACGTGGAGCAGGAGGGTTGCAGGAGGGCACCCTCTCTGGTTCAGGTGGAGCCCACTCGTGGTGGTCCTGGGCCTGAAGCTTCCCAAACAGGACTGGGGTTTTCAAACTGGGTGGGAAGAGATGGGGAGGGCAAGAAAAAACATAGAAGAAAAACTCAGCCTCCCTCACCTCTTTCCCAGATTTCAGAACTGGGCTCCCAGCACTGGACAAACTGATATTGGCCCCGGATTTCCTTCTCGCTCCCCTTCTCCCCAACCATTGGCCACTGTGGTGCTGCCAACCAGGAAGTAGCCCTGTACACACCAGCTCTTCTCCCTGGCAGGAAGCCTCCCATAAATCAGGAGGGGACAATAACTGCCCTCTGAGGCTGGGGAAGCTCCTGGTGACCTAACTATCATACGCACCCTACCATTCTTATTGCTTGTCCCCCGCTCAGGTGGGCAGGAGGAACTTCTCCAAACGCTGTGAGAACCGGCTCTGCGGAGAGACAACCCTGGGTCTTCCCTACAAACATCAAGCGTGCTCCTGACCACGCCAGCTTCTTAACCGCTCCCAGAGCCAAAGGGGACGCCACCAGGATGCAGCCTGGTGAAATCAATGCACTGGGCAGCCCAGCAGCAAATGAGGCAGCAACACAAGCAAGAGCCCAGCTCTGTGTGCACCAGTAGAGGACCAGCAGTGGGCTTCTAAGGGAGGGAAGTAGCTTCCACGGAAAGTGTACTTCATCTCAGAGTAAACCAAGGCATGGAGGAGCTCATGTGGGCTGGCTTGCAGTCTGGGCTGTTTTAAAACCTGTGTGTGTGTGTCCTAAGTGTATAAAGACTATACACCTTCCTTCCCTGTGGCATTTGCCATAAACACCAACGAAGTTTCAGGGTGAAATGAGTGTCACTGAGTTCTTCTCTTACGGAGCAATGATACTGTACTGCTGATCCCAGGCAAAAAGTTATACTTCTGAAGGGAAGGGAGAAGTCAACGGGCCCCCTTTGCACCCTAGTTAAGAAAAAATGACTGGGCAGCTTTTAAAACCCAAAGTGACAAAAGGCAGCAATGCTGATTGATCATTTCACAGAATTGTTTTAGCCAGAAAGAGCAAAAAACTAAAAGGAAAACTCTGGAAATCTACACATGCTAAATTAATAGTGACTCCCTTCTGCCTCCACCCTGCCTTGCATCACATCCCGCCCACGAACACCCCCAGAATGAGGAGACCTCTGTTCACAGTCTTTTAAGTGAACATGCCAACTTCCCAAGCCAAGGGAGAGTCTCACTTCCTCCAGTAAGATTTGTTTTAAGCCTCCGGTTAGATTTAACTTACCTTTCGTTTTTTTTGTAAAATACATCCCAAGTTTCAAAGGGAGCGCCTAAACCTGCTTGCCCAGAGAAGTCCCCGAGATGTGGAGGCCAAGCCCACCGGCTTATCCTGAGCTACCTTGGCTTTCTGTTTTCCTTCTCAGTGAGCCTTTAATTAGTGAGCAACAGTGGTACAGCTCTAAATTCCCTTTCTGTCTACATTTTCTTCTGTGCTTTGAACACTGAAGCAGTTCAGCGGACTCAAAGGGAGACACCAGAAGATTAACACAACAGGAGTATTTTAAATAAAATTAGAATTCATCTCTTCTAACAGGAAAAGAGATACCCAGACAATAAACGGACTCAATATTCATATATTAATTAGTAACTTATCCTAGTTCCTTCTCTGGGCAGTCTTGTTACCTCTGGTGAAAATATACCAAGTCTGAAGAATGCAGTGTAAACAACCTAAGGGGTTCAACACACAGCCAGGCCCGCGGAGTGCGCTGGCCTGGCGGTGTCTTTTCCAGCACAGGTTTAATTCAGAAAAGAAACTGCACCCTCCGCAAGGCACTCTCAACTTGTGAGGACACTATTTCACTTAGCCTTTCTAAAAAGCATTTGTCATTTTTTATTCCCACTCAGAACTGCTCTAAAAACAACACATACAAGCAATTCATTAGGAAATGCATATTTGAAATTCACTAAGACAATATAATTTTAGAAAATGTCTTAAAACTTTGAAATATAATAGTTCTCAAGAGTACAAGAAATTAAAAATGAAAATCTCATTTTAAACCAGTATTTTACCCTCAAGATCTGGAAAGGATAAAAAGTAAACGTAACTACTCTTTTTGTTAATAATTATCATTTTCATTACAAGTACCTCCAACTAGCATTAAACGATTAATACACCTCAATCACTAGGCTTATGCCCACCTGGTGTTTTTTCATCAAAGCACTTTGGAACTTAGATTATTTTGCTCTTACAACCAAGTAGGAAGTTCCTAGCGCAACTTATTCAAAATAGAATAAAAATAAATACGTATGATCAACTTTTCTCCACAGAAACACCAGATGAAGATTTTTTAAAAAACAGCAGAATCAACGCTGATTCTTCAAAAGCCTGTACTGCTTTCAACTAACATTCTTATCGAAAAAGGTCTCTAAAAGTATGCTTAACACTTTATCCTCCAAACCGCAGTTGTAAATATATCACAACTTCGGAAATTGCCAAGCAAAAGGAAATGTAAAGCCATACACGTTGTTGATTTTCGTTCAGTTTTGCCTCAAAACCTCAAAGTAGAACTGTACGGTACTGTGGATAAGCGTCTGGAACCGTGAGTGTGGAAATCAAGCTAGAGGAGTCCCAGTGTTTACTCAGGCACTTATCCTTTGGTCGAGAGAAGAGGACAGTAAGTTTTCTTTTCTAAGTTTCTATCACCCTTAACTTTTAAAAAGTCCAGCGTGGACTGCACGCCTTTGCCTGATCGAGGGAGCGCGGAGCACGCGGGATTCTCAAGCACGATCCTGCCCAGAACTGGAACTCTCTTTTCTCCAAGCAGCGGGCACGTTTCTCTTCTACCTTTTCTAGATACACAGTAGGCCCCAGGCTAACGCCTGTCTGCGGGGAGACAGACCCGCTGTCACCCAAAACGCCTCCTCGGCGCGGCCCGAACTCGGGGCGGTCCCCCGACGTCCCGGGTCCAAAGGCACGGGCCGCGGTCACTCGGAGGTGAGGCGGGGACCAGAGGACCGAACCGCACCGGAGAGCCCCTCCCCGTCCAGCCCGGCCGAGCCGGCCGCCCAGGCGTCCCTGTCGCGGTCCGGCAGGGGGCGGAGGTCACACGGCCCGGGCCGGGCGCGAGGGTCCCCGGCCGCGGCGGCGGCGAGGGCTGCCCGGGCCAGCTGAGCCCCGCTCCCGCCCCGCAGGACCCCGGCCCGGCCCCGCCCCCGCCCGCCTGCCTGCCCCGGAGCGCGGGCCGCGGCTACGTACGGTTGTTGGGGTCGCTGGTGTGCTGGTTGAGCGGGATGATCTCCATGCGCTGCTGGCCGTACAGGTAATAGTCCAGCTCCTCGGCGCTGCAGCGGAAGCGCGGGGCGCCCCGGCCGTCCCGGTCCCCGCCGTGGCCGCCGCCGCACTTGGCGGGCCCGAGCCCCGGGCCGGCGCCCAAGCACAGGTCCTTCGCGGGCAGCGGCTCGGCGGCCACGGCGGCGGCCAGGGGCGCGAACACCGGCAGCTGAGCCACGGGCAGGGCCGAGAGCCCCGCCAAGGCGGCGGCGGCGGCGCAGGAGGCGGCGGGGGAAGCGGAGGCGGAGGCGGCCGGGGCAGGCGCGGAGGTCAGAGCGGCGGAGGTCAGCGCAGAGGTGGTCAGCGCAGCGGGCCGCGGGCGCAGGCCGTCCGGCGGGGGCTCGGCGCGCTCCGGGGGCGGCGGGGGCGGCAGCGGCTGGGACGCGCCCAAGGGACCCGCGGCGCCGCTACCCTTCAGCGGCCCGCCGCCGCCGTGGGGGAAGAGCTGCTGCCAGTGCTGCAGGTAGGCTGGGTCCACCTTGAGGAAGGCCGAGCCGCCGGGCTCCCCCGGCTTCAGCATGTCCGACGCCTCGAGCTGGGGGCAGAGGGCGGAGTGGAGGGCGCGCGTGAGCCGACCTGGCCGGCAAGAGCAGCGCGGAGGGCGCTGGGGCGCGGGGTCCGGATTCCGTCTCCCAACTGAACGAGGCGCAAAGTTTACTCGGAGCCACGAGCTGCTGAGGGACCCGCGTGCACTCCGTGCCGCCCCGCCCGCAGCCCCGCTCCCACTGCGAGGCCGCAATTCGGCGGTCGGCGCAGCCCCTGCCCTCCGCAGCTCCTTGGAGCTGGAGCCGAGCGGCGTGGCGCCCGGGCCACGGAGCCTCCGGAGCCGGGAGACGGGACGGCCTCGCCCGCGCTCCCAGTCGGGGGCCGCCACCCCAGCACCCGGAGCTCTTGGCCCGAGAGGAGCCCCACTCTACCTGCAAACTCTGAGCCGCTGGCGTGCGCGTGTGTGCGTGCGCGTGTGTGCGTGCGTGTGTGGCGGCGAGCGAGCGGGCAGAGTGCGTCCCGGGCAGCTACATGCCCCGTCAGCGTGGGTAGCGAGCCTCGGGGAGCCGGCGTCCGAAAGCCTCTGGGGACGAGAGCGCAGGACGCGGGAGCGCGTGAGGCGCAGAGCGCTGGGGGCGCAGGGGCCCGGGGCGCGCGGAGCCTCGGTGGCTACGGCGCTCTGGGCCGCCGCGTCCCGGCTCCTCCGCTGCGCTCTGGCAGCCTCTGGGTTGGACACGTGGGTTTTACGACAGCACAAAATACAAGTGTGTGTGCGTGCGCGCGTGTGTGGTGTGGAGAGAACGGAGGGGGTGGGGAGGAGGCGGGAGGAGGCCGGGAGCGCGGGGAGGGGAGAGGAAGAAGGAAGTTCTGGCTCGGCCGCCTTTCGCAGCCCGCGCCCCTCGCGGACAGACGCCTTCTTGGCTCTTCTGCCCCCCACAGCTTTGGCACGCGGTGTCCTGCTCGCTTGTTGTGTCTCTTTCTGACTCTGCTGTGTCTTTTCTAGGTGCCGGCTAAACGTTTGGATCCTGAAAGCAGTGGAAGCGCAGAAGCCACAGCGCATCTCTGCGTGCGCTCGAGTGCTTGCGCTGGGCGGAGCGCGCTCTGCAGGATGTGGAGAGCCCGTTCACGGACAGACGTTGTGCTCTGTCCCAGCTGCATTTTTCCTGGAGTGCTGCTGAGGGCCAACGTCGACTCGCTCGCCGAGCAACCTCGAACAGCAAATCCTCTAGGAGAAAAGTTGGGGGCGGATGGAACGCCAGAGCGAAGCCCTCGGTCCACCGCTAAGCAGTGAGGCTCGGTGGAGCTGGAGCTGGAGCTGGGAGTGGGGACTCAACAGAACAGCCCGTCCTGGTGGAGCTGTAGCCTGGCTGGGGCCGGGAGGCGGCTGGCGCGGTCTGCACACTCCAGTGCTCAGCCAGGCCACTCTCTCGGGTCGCCTTCCTAGGGGACTCTTTCCCCCTCCTTGTGGGCTCGCGAGTTAGGTACCCAGAACTTAAGTCTGGTGCCGCAACTGCTTCTGGACATGGGAGAGGCCGTTTGCCTTTTTGCTGCCGGGGCTGGCCCTGGAGTCGCATAGGTTTCTCTCTCGCTAGACATGGTCTTCGGGGAGTGCAGGGTGACGCGCAGCCGCCCCCCCCCCGCCGTACCCTCGCAGAACTTTGGGCCATATTCGTTTTGTGTACGTTTTGGTATACATGAAGTAGGCACCTGTCCTCAGTTCATCCGCGAATCAGGCGCCTGGCATTGGTGATACTCGGTGGTAGAGGACACTGACAGCTGGGTGAAATTGACCGATTCAGGCGCTTCCCCCTCGTCTGAATTCTGCCCACACCTCACAGAGAAGAGACATTATTCTTTTTCCAAACAATCCAATTAATTTAGCATTTGCCACTGAAAATGAAATAGTTAACCTTTCCTGATTTCAGCTTGCTTTTCTCTTCCCACCGCTCATTTTATCTGAGCATGGGAAACGCGGTGTTTGTCCAGGTCTCACTCATGATGCCCCACAGTTCCTTGGTTGGACTGAAAGTGTTTTCACTGGCGTAGTTATGACAAGATCGTCCATCATCCCTGAGTAGATAACTAGAACCCAGGCCTAAAGCAAACACGGGGGGAAACCCAGGCCTCTGTAGACCCCAGAGTTAGCCAGGCAGTCTTCACAGACTTCTGATAACTCTGGGGAAGGCAGGGTGAGGTCCTGGGCCCCTTTTCCGTTGCAGCTGGCAGAACTGCGGCGAAGCAGTCTCTTTTGCACCTTCCCAAGTTCACTGCTGAGAAACCAGGACACTTCTCGCTTCTCAGTGTGTTGGGAGAGGCAGATCCCACTGAGGATAAAACCCAGAGGCAAAGGCAGTGAGTGACTGCGCACACTGGCCAGAAGTCCCCAAGAGTCTCTCACAAAGCCCTCTCCCACTGCAGCAACTGCTTCAGAGGCCTCATGCTGCTCACACTCTGGGAAAGGAGAGAGAGAGAGAGAGAGAGAGAGAGAGAGAGAGAGAGAGAGAGAGAGACTGAGACTCATCGTAGCACAATTAGCTGACCAGTTAATGAGAGTTTTAGATGTGCTGGGTGTGGGTTGGCACCTTGTGTACATTTAGCTCCCCTAGCATCCATGCAGGAAAGCATTATCATTAATCCCACTTTGTTATCAAAGGGGACCAGCAGGTACAGAAAGGCTAGGTAGGTTGCCTGAGATCACAAAGGAGTGACCTGACCCAGGCCAGTGGAGTTACCAAGTGCACTTTCCGGCCGTCCTAACGAATCTCACCCTCAACCCATCCAGACTGGTGATGGAAGATGTGCTGGAGACTTGTGGCTTGCTTGGGGCCAGGGAAGAGGTATGGGAGGTCCCTTCCCTCTGTGCTATAAATTGGACAATTGTCCTGTTAGAGTCCATCAGCAACCCCACGCACACCGAAGGGGTGAGGAAAGGGGACTCTAGGTCCCTGAGCGTGCAGAGGATGTGGCGTGAAAGGGACAGGCAGAATTAGAGGGAGCTTAGCAAGCCTTGAAAGCAAGGGAGCCACATACAGGAGCCTCCCCAACAGGTCTGCAGCCAGGGCTGGCAGAGGCAGAGATCAGCTCCATCCTCTCACCTTGGGCACAGGCTGAGCAGCGGCAGGGAAGGGTGGCTGTGAAGTCGGTTCTGCCACCAAGCGGAGGCCATGATCACCCACACTGTTACCTGTCCGGAGGGGTGACTGCAAGTGAGCTCCGGGGCTTCAAGGATGTATGTGATCCACCCCCCAAATCCGCTCCTTTCCTCTTCGGCGCTTACTGCACTATGGAAACAAATCACTTTGACCACTTAGGAAGCGATCAAACCTTTATAAAAATCCATCGCTCCCAAATCGATGAGTGAATATTTGCTAGGAATTTGTTCCAGAGAAATAAATAAGGTGCATTGAGTTTATTAAATGCAAACGGGAGACATGATGGTGTTTTTCTTCATTGATTAATGACCTCTAAAATGAAACAAGTGGGAAGAAGAGTTGAGATCGATAACTTCACTACCCCAAATTTATCATTTTCTCCACAATTCCTCCCCCAAAGAAACCATCCTGAAGAAGCCCATTGCACCCTTAGCTGGGGGGAGAAGAAGGCAGAACAGGAAAAGAGACAAGAAATGGCAAGAAAGAAAAAGGACATCTGCTGGGAGAGCCTTTGTCCGATTTCCTTTGACACACAGTTAAAAAGTTTGCTTTCATATTCAGTCTTTCCTGGTGGGGGAGGGGCATGAGTGGTGGCCGAGCTGACAGGAGTCCAATAAAAGATTCACAGCGCTGCCCTGCCTGGGGTGCTTGGGTCTCTAGGTTTAAGGTCACGGGTGGCTGAGTTAATAATTCATTAATATAGACATTTATTCAGAAGGGTTCTCTAAGATCCACTCTCCCAGCCTCCTCCCAGAGATTTATTTTCCTGGGAAATGGATTGGGAGGTTGTGGGGTTGCAGGTGAAGAGGAGGGGGTGGAGGAGAGGGAGAAGAGAGGCTGATGGGGGGGGGGAATCTCTTAGCCACGCTGGGGGACAGTCCCTTTAGCCTGCCATCAAAAACTTGGTTGAAAACATGGCATACAAACACCACAGGGATTCTGGCTTTCCGTGGTCCTTTCTCCTACTACTACAGTTCATTTCCAACACGATTTAGCTTGAGGGCCTGGAAACAACGCAGGCTTGGGGGGACTGACAGCAGCCCACTCCCAACACACAGTCCTCAACAGAGGAGTGCGCAGACTTGCTCAGACGGGAATCTAAGAGGTTTCCTCCCCTTAAGCATAGGCGAATTCTGGTGGACACGTTAGTCCTCAGAAATGGGACTGTGAGGGCATTACAAAGCATCTCACAGAAAGTCTCGGTCCTGAAATGTGCAGATGTAATGAGGAGTAGAGGTGCAATCGTCAGATAGTGACAGGTGCTGTGGGAAGCAGTAAAAGAGGAGAGTGTGGATAGGAGGAGGGTGATACCGCTGCACATCCGCTGCTCAGAGCAGAATTTTCCTAGATGAAGTTGAAGTAGACTTAGAGCAAGCCCATGCCAGTCTTCTGCTCAGAGTGTGACCTTAGGTCCCCCAGCCTGTGGCCCAAGGCAGTACAAGTCCCCCCTCCAGAAAAGCTTCTGTGCTCTTCTGCAAGGGACTTGTCTTTTCAACTGGCCCCACGGGCTTCCCTTAGGATGCTGTGAGCTATGTAATATCCTTTTGACAGGCCATTCACCTCACATCTGTTGGGGTCACCCCTGTCACTGGCGACCAGAACTCTGACACTGCGACCTACCTCAAACTGTCTGGTAGTCAGTTTCTTCAGAGGCTAAATGACAGGGTGGGACTAAGGTGGCTTTCTATCCTAAGCTTTGTAGGAGGTAGCTACCAGATCCTGACCTCAGTCTCCGCTGTGCTCTGCACTCTACCTCTATCTAGGGTGCTGGGAATCTGAGATGTGTGCACAAAAAACCTGAAAACAAGAACATCCACACCACTTATTTTAATCCCTGCAGTCTGCCCACTGATCTCTTTGCATCTTCACTGTGTTATCCTTACTCAGTGGTGGAGCACAGTGCCAGCCCCCGCCCCCCAGAGGGTTTGCAGAGTGAGATGGATGGAGTGGAAAGCACTCTCCAGCTTCGGTGAGGCAGGAGCCTGCCACTCACTGGACACACCCTCCTGGGCACCACACTGGCTCTCCTCTCCTCACTGGGACTGAGAAGGCATTTTGCTAGTTCAGAGATGGCCTTGGAAGCACAAGTGGGCTCAGACTATTTCTGAGCACTCTCTCATCCTCTGCCAGGCGGAGGCAGACAGCACCTGTTTACTGTACTTGAAATGCAGCAGAGCACTGGAGTTCCTTTCACCCAGGTCACCCAACAGCTGTCACTCACACAATGCCTCTCAGCCACCCTGGGCCTGATTTGGATGTGACCTGCTGACCCTGAGGTGAAAGGCTCCACAGTACACCACCAGTCCCTGTAGCCAGTCCATTATCCCAGGAAAGCCTCTAAATATATCCTTCCCATGTCCAGGGAAACCAGCCTTTATACTTTGCAAAGGTCTTCTGAGTTTAAAACATATCTGTGGCAGCTCGGTCACATAAAGATTTAATGAATCCCCACTGAGAGCAGAACAGCTGCTCTTTAAAAAAAGTCTTGATAAAACAAGGAAAAGTGAAGTACTTAGACAAGAATAGCCCTTCAGGTACGTAAGGATTCTCTCCACTATCTTCTTCCCTTTTACCTTTCCCCCAGAAATCTAGTCTCCCATTCTTCCAAGAGTTTGTAAGAATAGAAAAACCTAACCAAAGTAAAAGTAATCTTACAAACATAATGTCTAATGGCACCTCTGATGTGGGAGAGACCATTGACAGAAATCTTTGGGAATGATCTCTACTTTGAAGTTCTCACCAAGGCTACCTGCCTGGAAGACAGTCCTCTTTTGGTCATAGGATTGTTGCCTAAATTAGTCGAAGCCTGCAGGCCTTAAGTCATCATCAGGACAGTGCCTCTGTTTGAAATTAGGAATATTTGCTATGGTTGATTCACATCCCAAGGGCTGGCAGTTCCTGGCTTATGGTGGATTCCCCTGTATACCTTGTGACAATCTCAGGAGCTGGGATGACTTCCAGTTACCCCATGAACAAGAGGGCCTGAGGCTTTCCTTACAGGGCAGCCTGAGGAAACCAGACCCTGACTCCCATGGGCTTTTACATACCCTGCAGGCACCCTGGGGTGCTTCTCTGCTGTCCATGGCCTGGCTGACCTAGAGTCCTTACCCTTCCCTGAACAGAACAACACTATGGCTTATTTCAAAGGACTATTTCTGGTAGTTTATGTCCTCCTTAGTCCAAATTTCTAAGAAAAAAGAGCCTAGTGTCAGATTCCTTTTGGAACTGGAAAACTTGTCTTTATACCTAAAGATACTATACAGGTTGCAGCACAGAAAATCAAAAGTGTACATTTGGGGCTCCTGCTCCCCATGATTTCATACTATGGTAGTGTTTTAGAGACCTAGCTTTCCCCCCAACTCCCAGCTTTCCCCCCAACTCTGGGGCCCATAAGTAGCATAAGAGTTCAGAAAACAGAACTTTATCATGTTAGAGCAGGAGATTGTCAAGCCAATCTTCTCAAGGGGAGTAGATCTCAAAGATACTCTGCATTCAGTGGGCAGAGAGGAACTGAAGATGGGGATCCCAGGGCAGAGAAACACAGACAGGACCCTGCACACAGGCGCCTGAAGCCCCAGGCGACTTCTCCTTTGTTCTTGAGAACAAGTAGCTCACTGGTGACTCTGTAAGAGTGAGCATGTCTTCTTGGTGGCCCTCAGTCGTATTCTCAACTTAGAACAATGCTTTCATGAGACTGCCTTAACCTAAAATATGCTCAGGTGTAAGTCTGGAAATCAACTGACAAACTCAGACACTTAAAAAATAGTTGAGGGACACAAGGTGAAGTCCGCAGCAAAGCAGAAGGTGCTCCAGGCTGGGATTCGGTAACTTTGGCAATGCCATTTCCTGCCTCTGGGTAGTATGAGCTATGGTTTTCTAATGTTTTGTTGTTGTTGTTTGTTTCCATTTTGTTTTTGCAGCACTGGGGATGGAGACCAGGACCTCCATCTCCAGTCCTTTTTAGTTTTTAATTTTGAGCTAGAGTCTCACAAAGTTGCTAAATTGCCCAGGCTGAGCTAGAACTGGGGATCTGGAAGTGCTAAAATCAAAGGCATACAGACACACCTAGCCTGAACTTGTCTTTTTATACATTTATACTGTAAAGAACTATTGGCACAGGGGTGGGGGATGAATAAAGCTGAGAATTTCAAAAGATTAGTGATCCAAAACAGTGTAATAAAAATGTTTTAGAATAACAAATCCATTTCCCCAAAGATCCTTACAAATTAACTACATATGATTAATTTCCTTTAAGAAGGAAGAAAAAAAAGAAATTAGAGAAAAGCAATGCAATATTCTTGAGATGCAAAGAAAAAAAATCACTTTTCATTGACTACTTTTATACATTACATTGACTGCCAGATTCCTAAGGAGAACTTTAGAAGGTGATGCATAATCATATGTTCCAATCATTTTGGGAGGTGGTACTGGGAACTGAAGCCAGGAAGCGCTCAGCTACACCCCAGCCATTCTTCATTTTTTTTTTTTAAATTTTGCGGCAGAGTCTTTCTAATTTGCCCAGGCTGGCCTTGAACTTAAAATCTTCCTGCCTCAGCCTCTGAGAGGCTGGGATTATAGGTGTGTGCCAGCACTCTCAGGACATTTTTGTAGTTATGTAATTGACAAATAACATAAGAATATTGTTTAAAAAATTAACATTTTGTAAACTCAGTAGTTAACAATTTGGCTTTTTAAAATGTTGCTCAGTTTGACAATACTTTTGAACCTTCCCTTCTTGTCTGTCTACATTGGCAAGCATTTTCAATTGGAACATATGTTTGGGTCTACAAGTATTTTATTTGGCAGCAACTTAATAGTTTAAGAATAGATTTCAAAATCAAATGTTTGTTCCATAAGCAAATGTTTTTACACAGAAGCGTTTCTCACAATTGTTTCCTCAAAACAAATGTTTGTCTTGGAGTCACTAGAGAAAGCTATGCACACCTCTAAACTTCTTCCATAGGACTGTCACCACCACTCTGTCACCTCCAAGATTTCCTATGGGTCACATTTTCTTACAGGTCTCTACAGGTTGCTTTATATTTAGGGCTAGTCCCAAAAAAGTGCTTCTTAAAAATGAATGCAAACATTTTCAAAAATTGTTTTTCTTTATAAAAACAGATTAGAAGTACATGCATGTGTGACAATAATGTATCTCCGTCGTGTAGGTGACCATCTTATTTTTAAAAGAATTATTTGCATCATTTGTCTTTTCATTTCCAGACAGAATTATGAAGAGGGATGATAGGAGCCCATCCACTCCCTTTTTTTTTTGATTTAAAGAGAAATAAAAGCATGTAGAGGTAATACAGAATTCCAAAACAAAAACAAAAAAAGATAAACAAGAAGAAATCACTAGTTAATAAATTACCTATTGTCCTCTTAGAAATAGTTGCTCAACTTACAGAATTAAACCATACAAAGTAGATAGTAAAACAGTGAGAGTGTAGACAACTACGCATGCATGAATCTCTGCATGTATTTCTATACTTTCTGTAATAGAGGGAAAAACAAAACTTAGCAAGACAAAACAAAACCAATTCCTATAAAAACACGAAACCAAAAAGTCGTATAAAACCACAGTACAAGGTGATCTACAATGATTTCTGTGTTGTTTCTTATTATCTTCAACAGAATTGTCTATATCATCAGGCATAATTGAATATAGCAGTATGATTGAGTATAGTAGTAAATAACAATATTAGTAAAAATAAAACATTGTAGACAGTATAAAACTTCAAAGGCAGGTAATAATCAAACCATAGTGGATATTCTAGTGGATCTTGTCATCTTAAGTGCAGTTGCCTATACTCTCAGACTTGATACTATCAATCATAACGGCTTTGAATAAAATCTATCAATACAAAACAGTGATCCAACAAACCAGCTTCAATTATGATCAGTCATGGTAAAACAGTGTAGGTTTTACAGAGCTTTAGATTAAGTTAATAGGAAATTAAGGATGATTACCATACTATATCCCGTTATTTTTGGGATTACTGTCTGTGCCCTCAAATCTAGTATAGGTAGACTGACTGGAACAGAATATAATATCTAAGCAGAGTGGTGTGAGTAATGTGGGTTTTAAATCCTAGCACACTATTAACAATATAGTGTATCAAGGCCATCCTTGTCTGCCTCATTTCTGCTGTGCTATTTTTCTGCCTTTGTTTGTCTAGCTTTGTCCTTCATTCTACTGCCTACCCCACTCATTGAGGCCTTTCTGCCACTGTTCCTAAAATCCTGGTATTTTTCTCTCTCTCTCTAGAATGTCCTTCAGTTTTCTCTGTAGAGTTGGATTGGTGGTCACAAACTCCCCCAGTTCCTCTTTGTCATGGAAGCATCTTGTTTCTCCATTAATTTCTAGTGTCAGTTTTGCAGGGTACAGAAATCTGGGCTGGAGGTTATTTTCTTTCAGGGCTTGGAACACTTCGCCCCAAGCTCTTCTTGATCTGATGGTCTGTGTGAAGAAGTCAGCTGTGATCCTGATGGGCTTACCTTTATAGGTAATCTGTTTCTTTTCTCTGATGGCTTTTAATATTCTGTTTTTATATTGAATTTCTGGTATCTTGATTATTATATGTCTGGGTGTAGATCTGTCTTGGTTGTAAGTGGCTGGAGATCTGTATGCCTCACACAACCGAATGTCATTTTCTTTTCCCATGCTTGGGAAGTTTTCCTTAATTATTTCTGTGAATAGCCTTTGTAATTCACCTGTATGCATTCCTGCTTCTTCATTCACATTTCTTATTCTTAAATTATAGATTCTCTTGTCATGTTTTAGCCTTTGTATTGTTACTGCCTGTTTCCTTGTTATTTTTAAGAGATCTTTCCTTTCATGATCACACATTGCAAACTTATCTTCAAGTTTTGATAGTCTATCCTTAGTTTCTTTTAAGGCGTTTTGCTAGCTTTCAATGGAGTTTTTAATTTCCTCATAGTCTCTTTGAATCTGCTTCATGTATTCTATATTTTCTTTATATTCTTTATCGAATGTTTCTCTCCTTCTTTTGTGTTCCTCCCTTCTGCCATCTGTATCATCCTGAGAGATGCTTCCTGAGAGTATTTCTTTTATTACTCTACTCATGCCCTGCTTTACCTGATTTAATATTTCAGTTTTGAGCTCGTCTACAAGGTCCTGAAGATATCTCTTAATGTCCATTGAAGCCATGTCTGATGTTGTGTGTTTGCCACCCTCAGTCTCCCTTGTTTTTCCTTCTCCTGGATCAGGGCTCTCAGGGTTCTGGGCTGGGGGCCTCCTCCTGCCTCTCTCTCCTGTCATAGCCCTGGCTTCCTCCACACAGGTTACAGTGCAGGTCCCAGCCCCCCTTCCCTGTTGGCCATGTTTCCTCCGAAGCACACTGGGAGGGCCTGCCTGCTCTGGTCACTGAGGTGTAAGCAGCATTTGCGTATGCCTGCCCCTCCCCACCGGGCCAGCCAAACTTCAGGGGCCTTCACCAGGTTAGTGCGTGCTAGGTGCAGGGAATTGATTTGGGATGGCTTGTTGGGTCCCGGCCAGGGGTGCAGCCCAGTCCAAGCAAATCCCACAAATCTGCTCTGGGGAGGAAGCAACCAACTGAAGTCAGTGTTGCTCACAGTTCAGGCTCCTCCTGCCCGATTCCAACATGTCACCCATTTGGTCGTGCCCTTCCTGTGGGGGCAGTCTCATTCCCAGCACTGACCGTGGATTAATGGAGGTCCCTTCGCTGGCTCTGCTCTCCATTGGGCTCACCAACCCCCAACTTCAGTGCTGCTGGGCTTCCTGTGAGTGGTGGTGGGAACGAGTTTGGGCGGTTCTGCTGGCCGGAGCAAACTTGGCAAGCCACTGCAAAAATGCTGTGTCCCGTAATTTTTAGCTGTTTCAGTTGTAGTCCTGAAGTATTTGACGAGCTTTTTTATGTTTTAATTTCTTCCTGTGTCAAGAGGAGCCATCTCCCTCTGTCTGGGTCTCTCCAGGGTGTTTTATTCTGGCATATGAGTTGTTTCTTCCAGGAGGCTTTGTATTCTGTTGCTCACTGATCGGCCATCTTGTCTTTCTCCCCTTTTCTTGATGAAAAGGACAAAAGATCAAATTGGTGACTGTGTGTACATGCATTCGTGTGAAGAAGGAGAACCACTGCGGTTTTCCAAGAAGTGTGTTTAGAATCAGGACTGAACTAATGTAGCTGTATTACTAAAGACTCTTTCAAATGCAGGTGGCTGAAATTAAACTGGTCTCAGTTTTTTTTTTAAAGGATTTGATGATTGTGTGTTTGAGGTGTAGATGTATTCAGGAGTTCAACACTGCCACAAAGCCTCAGTCTTTCTTTTCATGTGTTGGTGTCTTAGTTACTTTTCTCATTGCTGAGACAAAATACTCAGCCCCCAAAGTTAAAGGAGGAAGGGTTTACTTAGCCTACAGTTTGTAGATGTTTCTGTCCATAGTTGGCTGACTCTGATGCAGGGTAGTGTGGTAGAGGGATGTTGCAGAGAAGAAACAGTTCATGGTAGGCAGAAGGCAGCAAGTAGCAAATGACATGCAACAAGCAATGACCCTCTTTCTGTCCCTTGTATCTTATCCAGGCACCCCCATCCTTAGGGCAAGTAGCACTGTCACCCAGGGTGGGGCAGCCTTAATCCTTGCATCTCACCATGAATAATTCCCAGCATCACATCCTTGATTCAGTTATCACATACCCTAGATCAAATCACCACTGAAAAGCTCCACCTATGGCTACACAAGGCTTTGGGGAGACATCTAGATATAAAAAATAACAGTTGTTTTTTTTCTCTTTGTGCTGAATTTAATCTCAGGCAGAATCTTCTAAATGACCCCACCATACTTTTCTAGATTGCAATTTCAGGGAAATGCCCACAAGTTTCCTAATTATTCCAATAATTTCTGAAATTGAGTATTAACAGCACCATTTTTATGGGTCATTCATCTAGTTCTGGATTAATGGTGATCATGAAGGATATAAGATACATTGACTGGTCAGAGCTGGCCTTACTTCTAACCAAGTGACAGAGACTTAGGTTCAGACAAGCATAATTTTCAAAGAAAAACCAGATGCTCTTACTAAAACAGTAGGAATCAAAGTTGAATACATAAATAGCAGAAGTTACCTTGTGTATGCTCATGGCTACAGTTCCCTTCATGTAAGAAATATTGCCTTCGAGAAGCCCCATACTTAGTAACGGAGAATCTCTATTCATTTCTTGAATATGAGCAGAGTTCTTGACCTTTTTCTCCTGAAACCACCATAATGTTTTACAGGAGTAGTGCTTTTATTAGTAATTTTGGCTCCAGGAGCAAATTATCCTGTGGCATGTAACACTTAACTGATCCAGGTTACATCTGTATCCCTCTCTTTGCTGTTTATATTCAAGTGTTGGTTTATAAGAAGTCAATGGGATAAGCAGATGTCCTTGGGTAGATAGACTAGGGAAGCTTGGAAATTGCTATCCTGAGACTTCTTAAGAGAGACAAATTCACTGGTTTTAGCGTTTTTGGTTGTTGTTGTTGTTTTGTTTTGGTTTGGTTTTTTTGTACCAGGGATCAAACTCATGACCTTGTGCTTTCCAGGTAGGCACTTATGCCACTGACCTATATCCCTGGTCCCAAATTAACTATTTTCTTGCAGTTGAACTCAAACAAAGCTCCAAATCATCTATGTAATTCATAACATGGTTTTATAAAAAGATGTTATTAATTACACAAACTACTTGGTGGCTTTGTATTTTAATTATTCTAATAGGTACTAAACTCATGGTTTCTATTCTCTTGGAATGCTTACACTGTCAACCAGCAGTGCTATTAGATGTACAATATGAGTGATGGTAAAAATATGCAGTGAAAGTTTCAGTTTTTAAAAATTGCAATAGAAAACATACTGCCATTTTTCCCCTCTAGCCTTGCTCAGTCTGACAAAGAAGGAGCTACAGAGGGCAAAGAAGACCCTTCCCCACTAGAGGACTGTTTTGTGCAACTTCCATTTCACACCTACCCTAAGTAAAACCAGTAACCTTAACTGTACCACAAGCGGCTATTTCCACTTTCTCAGTTCAGAGAATTTTGCTCTGTCACAAGCTGAGACTTCTACCCTTTATAGAATAAAGTTATTCTTTCTTTCTCCCATGCAATTGACACTAAAAAAAAAACCAGGGGGATGGGAGAATCTCTGGAGGATTTTCAATATGTCTATCTTGTTGCCAAAGTCCAAGATCCCAATCATCAAGGACAAGTTACTTTTCTTTATGAAACTGTACCTTTTAAGATCTTAAAAGAACTAAAACAAGTGACCACTACCTATGGCCCCACAGCCCCTTTCACCTTGGACAACAGGTGATGGCCCTAAGTGTTTGGAAATGATTACCTAAACCACATTTAAGTCCAGGGGGTATTTATTGTGGAAGGGAAATTTTTTTGAGTTGAGTGTGGATCAAAATGCTCACACTGCTGCTCACAGTGTGGTCTTGATAAAAGACATTTTAACCAGAGAAGATGCTTTTGCTGCCACAAATAATCAACTTACTTTTGAATTGCAAGCATATAAAAAATTAAAATAGCTGCCACAAGCCTTGAAGGAAACTTCCTTCAAAAGATGAGGCGTCCCTTGATCTGACTGTCATTCACCAGGGTCCTGATAAGCCGTCTTAGGGTTTTGCGGCATGCTTGTTGCACACTAATGGATTATAAGTGATACAGGGGTTAGCAAGGTAATAGCGCAACAGCTGGCCTTTGAAAATGCAAACACATGGCATAAAGGGGCTTTAAGAGCTTGCAAAAAAATGGGCTGTGATGTCTGAGATGATTTGGATTTGTGCAGACGTTGGCCCTTCTTACGTAAAAGGGGCTGCATTGGCAGGAGCTATCACTCAGCCTATTCATCCACAGGCTAGACAAAAAGGAAAGAACAAGGTTACCTGTTTCAGCTGTGAACGTAGAGAATGTTTTCCTTGAAATTACTCAGCTACATCTATAGTGGCAGCACAGCCCTTATCTGTCCCTTCAACAAAGCCTTCTAGTACCTGTCTGAAGTATACATGGGGATATCACTGGGCAGACAAGTTGTCCTGGTTACTTTTCTCTCATTGCTGAGACAAAATACATGACACCCAAAATTAAGGAAGGGAAGATTTATTTAGCTCACTGTGGAGGTTTCAGTCCATAATCACCTGGCTCCAAAGCAGGGTGGCGTGGCACAGAGGCAACACTTCAAATGGCAGAAGACAGCAAACCAACAAGAGCAAAAGGAAGGGAGAGAGCAAGCCTCTTTCCCTCCCTTATGGTGTCAGCATTTTACCCTCCCCCCCCCCCGGGGGTGGCTGTAACCATCTCCATGCCCTCCTCTTGTACTGCTTGAGGTTGTTTACAAAGTAAGGACATTGGCCCCCTGCTGAATCACTTAGTTAAACTTCTGACCTTCTCAAATTGACACAATGGACAATATCCTAGAGAGATTAAGTCATGTCCTTTACCCGCCAGGAGGGAGAGCTGCTGAGTTACTTAGGGTCCGGGCTCTAGACTTCCCAAGTTGATACAATATATCAACCATAACATGAGTGCAAATTCAAGGCTGGTGTGGCAGGCTACCTATTCCTGGGGGAAAAGTTCCAGTCAGGCCTCCCTGGTCCCACCAAACAGTGAGGGTGCTTTCCCTAATTCTTCCCCAATCCTACCTTCCACTGCCAAGCACATCTGGCAAACAACAAAAGACAGCAGAGGCTTAGACTTGAATCCTCCAGATTCATATTAACTCTTGAAATGATCAAGGTATTCCTACTGGAGTTCATGAACTTTGCCCTAAAGAACAGTGGGGCTCCTGCTAGGCCATAGGTATCTCACTTTAAAAAATCTCCAGGTCTTGCCTGGTGTCATCAATGCTGATTATTCAGAGGAGATCAAAGTTACGGTTTAAACTATTCAACACACCATTCAAGTAAACCCAGATTCTCATATCACTCAGTTGATCATTCTTCCTTTGACAAATATTGGAAAATCTGTAAATAAAGAAAGAGGATCTGAAGGCTTTGGGTCCTCTGATACTCACTGAATTCAACAGATTAAGCAAGAGCATCCTGAGATGGAATTGATTATTCAAAGGGCTTTAGACACAGGTGTGGATGTTTCAGTTGTTGCCCAATGCCACTGGCCTATGACGTGGTCCCTAGATGTAGCGACTACAGGTCTACAGAGGGTGGGCAGTATTTCTCATCCTAGTAGAAGTGCTAAACTGTTAACCTGGAAGGATGCAGAAGACTATTCTGGACATTTCTTACCTTCTGTCCTTCCCCATGTACCAGTCAATGTATGGGATTGTGATGTATTACAGGAAATGGGGGCATTTTTGGTCAGTCCTATTTGGTGACTCATCAGATGTTATAACAAGGTTTTATCCCCACTCACAGGTTTGGTAACTACAATCAAGGAAGGGGAGAGTTCCCTCCAGTAGACCCTAAAAAGGAGTCTTTTGGCATAGGCTGTTGACCCACATTTTCAGGAGAAGTTTTGATTTCTTCTCTGACCCCCCTGTTGGTGTCCAAGATAACCTGGATGTTCAGTGACCCTGTTGGGGTGATCAGTAGCCCCTCACTCAATGAGAAGCTTACATTAGCTTACACACTGGTTAGTGAGCAGACAATGGTGGGGGCACTTAGAAATCTCCAGTAGTCGTTGGAATACTGCAATTTTTGTAATAAAAAAGAAGTCAGGAGGGTGGCGATTATTACAAGATTTGCAGGCTGTTCATCATACCATGGAACCTATGGAAGCACTTCAACCAGGATCACCCAACCCATAGATAGCCCTTTACATTTTTCCCTCATGATGATTGATTTAAATACTGCTTTTTTTTACAATCCCTCTCCATTCTCAAGATAAAAAGGGTTTTTCCTTTAGTTTAGTCTCCATTAACCATCAGGCTGTCGGTGCCATTTCCAGTGATGTTGTCTGCCGCAAGGAAAGGCAAATGGCCCAACCCTATGTCAAGAGTTTGTGGCTGCAGCCGTTCTGTCAGTCCATCAGGCTCATCCATCTGCCTATCTTATCCATTACATGGATGATACTCTTCTAGCCCATGAATCCTCATCCACTTCACACCAGATATTTCTCCAATTAGATGATAACCTTGTAATGCAGGCCTGATCATGGCCCCTGAGGATGCACACCATGACACCGTTCTCATATCTGAGTCACCTTATCCAACAGAGACACACTGTGCCCCAAACTGCTCAGGTCCAGGTTAATCATCTTGCAACCTTAACTGATTTTTCAGACTCTATTTGGTAATATTAATTGATTCTACTCAGGGCTTAAGATACTAACTCATGATTTAGCCCCTCTCTTTGACATTCCCAAGGGAAATCCAGCCCCCACCTCTCCAAGAGTACTTATGTCAGAGGTTAGGGCTGCCTTGGACAAGGTTAATCCAGCTCTCCCTAATGCTCAGCTCTTAAGAGTTGACTCTTCTCTGTCCATGTTTTTAATTATTTTCCCAACTCAGCATATGCCCACTGGGGTCCTTTGGCAGTCTTGGGGCCCTTTACAAAAATGGATGCTTATGCCACATCTCTACTTGAAACCATTATTCCCTTTTATGAGGCTGTGGACGAACTGATCATGTATAGTTGAACATGTGCTGTTCAACTCTGTGATGGTGAGGTGCAAACTATCATTGTTCCCTTTTCTTCTATCCAACAACAGTGGCTGTGGCAGTTTTCGACCTCTTCACAATCCACACTGGCTAACTTCCCTGGTGTTACGGATTGAAAACTGGTGGTCAACTCAATGCCAGTTGGATTACATCAACATGGCGCTGAGCATAGGTGTTTCACCTGAGGAAAGTTGCCAGCATAAATGGAGACATGGAGGAGAGGCTATTCATATTAGTTGCATTAAGGTATTGAGGTATTGAGGTGTTGTGGGTTCTCCTACATGTTGGTTTGAGCTATTGGTTCTCCTGGAGGAGCTCTGGTCTTCACATCAAACATTGCTTCCTGGCTCCAGAGAGGAAGACATGTGCCATTTGGCCTCCAGGATGAACTCATCACGCTGACTTCCTGGCAAGTACTTGACTGTGCTTGTCATTGGAGGAGCTCAGGGCCTCTGTGTCGCTGAGGATGGCTGTGGTGCTTTCCAGGAAAGCCCTGGTCTTTGTTGTGAGTGTGACTTCTTGGCTCCAGCGTAGAACCCTCAACCTACCAGCATAGCTCCTTCACCCTGCTGGCATAGACTTTCTGGCTTCCACCACTGACCTTTGAGCCTTCCTAGAAGAGATCCGTAAAAGAGACTGGCATGAATCCTTCTTGTGGGCTCTAGACCTCCAGCTGGACTCGTGAGAGGCATTGTCGTGAGCACTGGGTCTTCATTTGGACTCATGTGGGACATTGCTGTGGGATTCAGGCCTTTGGCTAATATTCTATGGCTTTAGTGATGTCGATAGATTTCCTGCATTTTCTTGGGTGACCATCATAAAAATAATATTATAAACTCCATGTCCTGATTCTTATTGTTCTCTGCACAATGCCTGATTACACCTGGTATTATTGGTTGTCATTATCTTTCAGACAAATTAATTCAATTTGTTTCCCTCACACTTTGCCTTCTCTTCAAAAATAAGCTCAGTTCCCATAGCAGACAGTGTCTCCATCTGCACAGATGGGGACTTTTCAGGCAGAAAATGTTATGTAATGACCTCCTCTTCCCAGATGAGGGGTATAGGTTTTTCTTCTGCACAAAAGACTGAATTGTAGGCTGTTATGTGGACCTTGCAATATCTCATTCACTTCCATTAACCTCTTCTCAGCATTTATGTTTCCTGTGTGGTGCACTACATTGAAACTTCCACTATACACACTGGCCAAGATCTTTTTCATTTATTTCACACTCTCCAATCTGTCATTCAGTTACACCATATCCCTGTTTTATTGGTCATTTACTTTCTCATTCCCAATTGCCAGAGCCTCTCACTAAGGGAAACAATGCAATAGACAGATTGCTAGATACTGTCACTGTTACTTCCTCAGATGCCATTCAACAGGCCTCTACCTCCCATGCCACCTTCCTTCAAAACACTTCTGCCTTGCACAAACTGTTCCTTTCAACCCAGGAGCAGGCTTGACAAATTTTTAAACAATGTTCCTCATGTGCAATATATCTTCCCTCATTCCCTATGGGGGTCAATCCCTGAGGGATACACCCCAATCATCTCTGGCAAATGAATGTCAGTCACATTCCTGAGTTTGCCTCTCAATGCTGGGTCCATGTTTCAGTGGATACTTCCTCAGGATTTATCTTTGCTTCTGCTCACATTGTTAAAGCAGTTAAACATGTCATTGCTCACTGCTCACATGCCTCTGGTACCCTTGGCTGCCTGTGGGCACTTAAGACTGACAATGGCCTTGCTTATACAAATGCTGCCTTCCAAACATTTTGTAAAACTTCACACTTGCCTTACCACAGAAATTCTTTATAACTCTCAAGGTCAAGGAATTGTTAAAGGTGCTCACTGGATGCTCAACATTCAATTATAAAAACAAAAATAGGAATCCTTCCCTACCAAAATTCATGCCTTATAACAGACTTCACTTATCAGTATATAGTATTAAAATCTTTTAAAAATCCTACTAGGAATAGGACTACATCAGCAGGAAGATTATTCAATCAGATAAAAGAAAAAAGACTAGGAAGGGTCCTTGGAAGTCTTCATACTTGTCAATGGAAGGCCAGCCCAGTGCTCACACAGGGCTGAGGGTATACTTGTATCTTTCCAGAGAACACTGAATAGGTGCTCTGGGCATCAGAGCAGGCTGTCGGGCTGTATCGTGGACCCAGATCTGGATAAGGAGTTAGTTCTACCGTTTAAGAAACTGATTAGTCTTGTGGCAGTGATGCCTCAGAGACTACTCTAAAACCAATAGACAAGGATGGGGCTAGGCACAACCTGGGGCCAATTGAAGGAATTAACCCAGGATGCCCAGGAGATGGTAACCAAAAATATATTTGAATGTACTCTACCATTGTAAGCAGATTGTCTATATGTTTGTTTGTTTGTCCTAGCTATAAACAGCTGTTTTCTTATTTGAGCACAATTTTTTTCTCTTTTCTATTTTTCTTTTACATTTTTGGATCATTTGTTTATAATTTAATATTGTTTATAGATTTAAAAAGCATGCTTCCACCTTGCTTGCCAGCTGGTCAAAATGATATCAAAATTAGTTTCTTCATAGGTCATCAAAAATTTGTTAAGGTAAATAAATGGGGGACACTTTGGGCTTGTAAAATTATTGGTCAGGGCTCCCTTTGGTGAATAAAGGAGAAGCTTCTTGAGAATAATTATATCACAGCCTTTATTCATTAATAGGAAGTACCAGTGATCTCCATAACCTTATGGGAGACACTTCAATAAACGTTATTAAAATATATTATTGTGATATGTTTACATTGGTCATAATCAAAATATTAAATTTTTTAAACATGAGACAATAATATTTTTTTAGTTAAAGATACTTTGGCATGAAAGTAAATTAAAAAACGTAAGTTTCCATATGGCTGTGACAATTGATTGTTACCAATCTTGTGGTATGGTAAATTTATTCATGCCTTCAGTTGTATAGGTCTTCCAAAATGTAAAACAGGGATTGTTTATGGTTATAGTTTTCTTTCAGATTCAAACTCTGCTTTTAACAAAAACTTATGTGATGTATATGTTATGTATGTGCCACTAAGAGATGCTTAGATATTAAATAATTCAGACAATGTCACAAAGTTCTTCAGTGACATCCCATTAAAGATCAATGAGTTAGGCAATAGCTTCTTATGTACTGGATAGAGATAATTGACTGAAAAGGTTATTTTATGTCAAAATGAAAATTTAAGTGTGTTAAAAAATGTCATCATGATTGTCATATTATGTAAGACTTTTGATTTTAAACTTTTAAAACTATATAGCTGTTGTCCATTAACATTTACAGGTATTAAACTACTAGAACATTAGTGGTTGATGGGAAATTATATTTCAAGGTGCTTGATATTCAGATAAAACTATATAAGCTCACTGCTCCCATTACAATGTAATGTAATGTCATTAACTTTCTCTTCTGGATGTACAACAACTGAGGTTTAGAGACCAAAACTAGAAAGATAGATGGGCTAGGAGGATAGCAAATATTTTGGCCCAGCCCTCTAAGGTCAGCGAGGACCCAGGACATAAGAGAACCTCTGCAGTGACATCCTGCAACTCAGAGAGTCCCCAACCTTCTGACCAAGGAGATTGTTGGACCACAGAGGAAAGAGATCAGTAGTGTATAGTGTGTGTAAGGAGAGTTACTAGGAGAGAAAAGTCTCCCAAGCTCTCACAGAAAGCAACTTTGTCCAGCACCAGCCATGACTCAAACAGATGACTGGCACTGACAGAAGATCTAAGAGGTGCTGCACATAGTTCCAAGGTAAATCCTGAGAGAACTTAATTGACCTTTTAGATAGCAAAAAATTGATTAATACAGGCCTCACCATAACTTGGTTTTGAACATCCAGGAGAGGAGTATCATCACAGGATATATAAAACAATGACATAGTAATATGTTAGCTAAAAAAAAAAAAGATTCAAATCATTATCACTTTTTGACAGTTACCAGCTACACTGGCAACTGACTAATGTAATGGGTTAATGGGCTGTAGATGGTTAAATTGCCAAATGCAGGGACCTAAAACCCTTAGACTGGGACTCTTTAGCCTAACTGAGTAAGCTCACTCAGAATGGAAAGGGTTTGAGAATGAGAAAGTTTTCTACAGAGTCCTCCAAACACAGCTTCTCCAACTTTAACTGACTACTCATTGCTTTCAACTACAAAGCAAAAAAGGGGGAGATGTGGGTAGTAGCTGAAACTTGAGATCAATCACACGTGCAGGCCTAAAGCATGGTCAGCCCCAGGAATACAGGATGCCCAAAGCCAGCCACATGAACAAGCTGTTCCAGCTCTGAGAATTCAAGGTACCCACAGTGAGCCAGGTAACGAGTTGGTAGGCAGAGGGATTTCAGCTGACAGTGACCTTCCAAGAGTACAAACAAACACACTCAGTCACTGGCAGCGATTTCTCTCCCATCAGGAGAGGAGGCTCCACCTGCCCTTGGCTTTCTGCATCTCGACTCTTGTTTTTCTTCATCCTCCACCACCCCCACCTCCGGAGCTTCAAGAGCCATGCCGTGAAGAAAGGGGATATATTTTGAGAAGATTAATGGCAATGTATCTTTTCTTTATCACACTTTATAATGCCCTGTCATAACTCTAAGTTAAGGCATTTGAGTTCAAACTTGATTTCAATACTTTCGTTAGCTGTGTGACATGAAACAACTTGTTTAACATTTCTGTAGTCCAAGGAGCTCTTTTATACATCTCTAATATTGTTATAAGGGGCTGGAGATTTATCTCAGTGGCACAGTGCCTGCTTGGCATGTGTGAGGTCCCGAGTTCAATTCTAGTACCTCCCTGCAAAAAAAATTAATGTTGTTATGAGTATTCAATATGTTAGTCCTGAAATATATTTAGAACATTGAACATGCTGTGTATATGTTATATCTCACATACATCACTGTGTATGTGTTATGTCTTGTATACATTACCTTTTAAGAGCTTAGCATTTTATACCTCCTACATTCTGGTATCCTGAGGGTGAGCTAGTTAACACCTGGCACGGCAAGGCACACACAGCATGTTGATGGTGTTGTAGGCAGGCGTTGCAAAGAGAACAATTGCATACAGGACACATAATTCATAGTATTATTTTAGGATGGAGCTAAATACAAAGAAAGTGTAGGAACTCTGTCCACAACACTAAAGATCTAGAAAATCCAGAAGAGGGTCTGGCTCCCATAGCAACATCCTGCATGAGTTCAGCTGAAAATCTAGAGCCCACAACAATGACTCATACAAGTCTATTTCACAAATCTGCACTGGGAGGCCAAAGGTCAGCGGTGGAAGCTAGAAAGTCCATGCCAGCAGGGTGACGGATCTGTGCCAGCAGGCTGAGGGATCTGCACTGGAGCCAGGAAGTGATGCTAAAAATGAGGACCAGGGCTCCCCACAAAAGTACCACAGCCATTCTCAGTGTCAGTGAGGTCCTGAGCTCCTCCAACAATGAGAGCAGCCGAGTTCATATCAGGAAGCCAGTGTGACAAGCTTCTCCTGGAGTTCAGACAGCACACATCTTCCCCTCCGAAGCCAGGAAGCAAAGCTCAAAGCATGGACCAGGGCTTCCTCAAAGGGAACTGTAGCCATTCTCAGCAACAAGGCTAGAGCCTCTGACAATAACAGTCAAGTTCATATCAGGGGAGTCAGCATAACAAGCTCCTCCAAGAGACCCAACAGCTCCAAACAACAACACCACTTAGGAGAACCCATAACACTGCTCTTCTCCCCAGGTCTCCTTTTTATGCTGGCAACAGTCCTCAGGTGGGTCATCCATGCTCAGCACTATGCTGATTCAATTCAGCTGGTGTGCAAGTTGACCAATAATTACCAATCCACTATAAATGGTTAATTATCCCAGTAGCTTGTCTTTTTTTCTTTCCATCTTCATAGGATGGGAGGAATTGGCTCCAAAGATGACTGACTCTTCCAATATGATGTCATTAGTTTATTTATTCAACTCAGACTCAACAATAGGGTTGATTATATTTGTACCTCTATATGGTTATAAACCACAATCCTACCAGTATAAGGATTGGTATCGTCAGTGTCATCTCAAGTGCCCATTGACCTCATGCCCTCATCCTTCAGGTTGCAAGTTGGTTCCAGTCTCCCTTCACAAATGACACAATTCTGTGAGAAAATCCTAAGGAATTCACAAAATAACTATTAAAACTAATAAATTCTAAAAATAGAATCAACTGTTCATATATGTAACAGGACAGAAGATCAATACACAAAATCAATTGCTTATTCCAAGTTTCACTGTGAGGTCCCTTTTCTCTCCCTGTACTTGCCCAAAGTCCCATCTTTCAGGATTCTGCCCAAGTTCTGCTCCTTGGGGAACCGCACTGTCCCTGCTCCCCTTTGCAGTAATGACTGCTGCTCATGTTACTGGATCGCTTTCTTGGCACTTACATTCTAACGGCTGCTGCACTAAATTCTGAAATATGACCTGTCTTTGTCTCTCATGAAATCATAATCTAGAGAACAGGGATTTAGCTTTATTTTTCATGTTATCCAGTTAGACTCAAAGAAGCTCCCATAAAATACTGAATCCCTGTTGAATGAATGAATGAGTACCTAAGTAAATGTACTCACAAATAAATGAATTGGCCCCAATTCATTTGGAGGCTTATCAAAGGCCACATGGAGGCTTATCAAAGGCCAAATCCAGAGTCAAAACCAGCCAGTGACTCATGATGCTCACAGACAGCAGCAAGAGCAGAGGATGAGGCAGGTAACCTGGAGAGTTTGAGTCCACCTCCTCTCTGTTTTAACAGTGATCACAAGAGCTCTGCCTGACATTCAGAGCTCATGCTCTTTCATAATACCAATCACAAACAGCTACAAATGTAAGTATGGCTCCAATTAGGAGCTGTTTGCATTAAACCTTTCTTGATGTGGGAGTTTCTGCCCCAAACTTTCACACATCCCTCTGACTCACTGGATTACACCTTTACAAACAATTCCTTCAATGGATGAAGAAAAATTAAAAGATCCCTTCTTTCAAATAAAATTAACACATCACCATGAACTCTTTCAAGCCTTCCCTATGGCCTAATAATTCCCACTAAGATCTCGTAAGCACAAGGCTGGCATGTGCTATCCATTTTCTGTGTAATAGGAAATGCCAGCACACATCTGTGGACTGCAGGGTGCACTCATATCTCCCTTAGGAGCAGCACTGAGGCTTTATAAATGAGCCCACTGCGTGTAATCATGGGGCCAAGAAATCTAGGCTTAAAACATTACACAATCTAATTTACACAGAGAAGAACCAGGAACTTGGTTGGTCCTGGAAGAGCACCAAATAATTTGAGAAAGCAATCAAATTAATTTTGAATTACAGGGCTTTCATGAATTCTAAGTGGAATGCAATTTTTTTTTTTTTTTTTTTTTTTTTTGGATACCGGGGATTAAACTCACAGCCTCACACTTACAAGGCAGGTGCTTAAGCCACTGAGCTAAATCCCTAGCCCCTTCTAAGTGGAATGCAGAGTTTGGAAATAACATCAGCTCTTGGCAATATGAAGGAAATTTTCACTTATTGAACATATTAAGTCACTAACTTTCTGAGTCAAAACAAGAAAACATACATATTCATAAAGGAAACCTTTCCTAGTTGGAGTGCTGTGAGAGAGAGGTTGGCTAGAGAAGACAGAGAGGAAGGAGTGGTGATGGGGAATGTAGAACTTCTCTCACTTCTTGGGAGGAAGGGAATCCCAGGAGCAAGGGAACCACCCTGAACTTGCCATATCCATGGCCTACAACGTGAGAGGTTCATTACCAGTGATGTAACACACAGATGTATCACAGGGAACTGGTACACAGGCCACAATTAATTTGACCTGAATGGCATCCTGGTCCAACACAGCTTTCTACACATGACTAGCTGGCCTTGTCCGAGATCTCCTAGAGACAAACTATGCTACTGGCTGGCTGACTAGTCGCATCTTTTCTCTTGGGCAGGGTGATTCAAGGGTAGATCCTTTGGATCCACAAGAGCAGGCTTTTTGGAAAGAGAATACAAAAAGCCTTAGAGCAACACAGTGGAGAAGAAATAGCAAGATGCCAGCTGCTGGGGCTGGAGGCATAGCTCAGTGGTGGAACACTTACCTAACGTGCATGAGACTCTGAATTTTTTCTTCTCATTGGGGAAAAAATGATGTCAGCTACTGAAGAAACAATAAGATGGTCATCCCCTAGAGTTGTGTTGTTTCTTAGAAGATGTCAAACTCTTAATGTGGCTGGGCCCCTTCACTGAGGCAACTTGAGTGAGTGACCTTCTTTTCCACCCAAATCACTGACAAGTACATTGCAGTACACAATTATTCCTCACCCAGGGTCTTTGTGGTGTACAGAGGCCATTCAAGTATCTACGTACTCGACAGAAAAAAATGGTTCACCCAACATTTCCTGTTTCTTTCAAGCTCAGATGGAAAAAAAAAAAAGCCTGAAAGTAATCATCCAATTCTTCATCTTTGTCTGAATAGAAATGCAACTATCATCAAAACTAATTGATAATGGGCAAAATGAAAGATTTGAGAAAGGAGAATTGGTATTTCTGTAGCCTAGATAATCTAGCAAAGTCAGGAAGGAGTTGTCTACCAATGGTTTCTCCTAAAGGACTAGAGTGAAGTGTTCAAAGCTTGGCTGCTCAAAAATTATAAGAGTCAGAAGTTGTGATTCCAAGGTTTTAAGTGTTGAAAGGTGAGATTGTGGCAGGCTGGCTTTAATGACCTATATTTTGTCCTAGACTTGGGTCACAAGTTGCCCACAATTTTTCCTCATGAAGAACATTTGTACTCAGGAGAGTAAGTGTCATTACTATGAAAGCTAGTGCAGATTTACAACTCTACATAGTCATCACACAGGCATTGCCTTCCCATGCTTCTCCACCTGAGTGTGTTCCTGGGATCTGGAAGCCTAACATCACGTTTTACCTGAAGCTCACACTCTCTCTGAACTCCAGAGCTTGAACAGGAACATCTATTAGACGGAGAGAAGAACCACAGGCCAGTGTATTAGCAGAGGTGCCAGCAGAGGCTACCAAAGCAACAGGAGGAAAGAGTGTGTAACTTCATATGTCAGCTTAAAGAAAATAGGGAAAGCATGTAAAGTACATTAGCATATCCAATGAGCAGGGAAAGCGAAAGTCCTCTCTCACATACAGTGTTTGCCTGTCCAACAAGCACATGGTGAAGTGCCAGCCGTGGGCCCTGCGGTCTTGTGAGACAGGGACACCCAGGTGAATGGGGCGATGTGCACAGCCTGTGGCTACAGGAAGTGCACTACACAGAGATATCTGGCAGAGTTCTCCAGCAAATCTAAATAATATACAAGGCATCCAATCCATGCTAGATGTGGGGCAACCTCCACCCAGTTTTTTGAGGTATAATTGACAAGTAAAGATAGTATATATTTCAGATGTAATACAAGGTGGGTTATTATATGTGTGCATTGTGAAATGATTACCACAGCCAAGCTACTTAACACCTCTGTCACTTCACATAGTTATTTGCATGTGTGTGGTATGAACAAAAATGAGGCTTTTTAAAATAACAAAATTAGCCAGGCATGGTGGCACATGCCTGTAATCCCAGCACTTGGGAGGCTGAGGCAGGAGGAGGGCTGTGAGCTCAAGGCCAGCCTGAACTGCATAGTGAGACCCTGCCTCAAAAAGACAGAACAAATAAATAAATAGGAAAAATAAAATAACAAGATTGTATCATATTTTTTTAAAAAGTAAAATTTAAAAAGTGAAGACAAGACTCTGCAATTCAGGATTTGACATAAACAATGTGTGGAGAGAATCTAAGGAGAGGATCTTTCAAATTCCTTAGCTTTGAGAAATAAAACTGTTGGCTGGGGATACAGCTCAAAGCACTGAGTTCAATTCCCAGTACCAGAAAGCAAAAAAAAAAAAAAAAAAAGGAAAGAAAAAAAGAGAAAATTGCTCCAGTCTTATATATTCCATTTATCCTATTTGTTTAAAGACTGATTACAAAAAAATGGCAAAGAATTTCTTTGCCTTTCCAAAGGCCTCTCCCGACAGTGGTGATGGCAGGAAGTGACTCTGAAGTACCAGCACTCAGTTATCCACTAGACCCTCCCACCCCTTAGCCCATGTTCGCCAGAAAGCCATCGTAAGTGGACTCTCTCCTGTGCCGTGAAAACTGCTGTGTGAACACAATTTCAAGTCAGGTCCCCGGCCTGGGCCTCCCGACCTTGTGCTGCCAGCCGGTGGCGCCCATGTCGCCCCATGTGGCCATCTAATCTGGCCATGTCTGAGTCCTGATCGTGCTTTGACAAAAGTCTAGAAGTGGTGATTTTGTAAGAAGTAAAAGGGAAGTATGCTGGATTGAATACTGAACCCCTCAAAATTCATGTGCTCCTTGAACCCTGAATATAATCTTGTTTACAAAGAGGCTCTTCATTGATGCACTTATTCAAACTGAGGACACCCTGGAGCAGGGTGGACTCTCATCCAGTGACTGCGTCCTCATAAGAAGCCCACGTGCGTGCCCACACACACGGAGGAAGGTCAGAAGGCGGAGGAAGAGACTGAGGAGCTTCCAAAGCTGGATGAGGAGAGGCCGAGTCCTCTTCAGCACATGTCTGCAGCACACAGTGATCACACACCTTGTGGGGAGTTGGTGCTCGGGCACAGCACCTGTCCTCCTTCCGACCCATCTCTCCCACCCTCTCTCCCCTCTCTGTCTCGTCTTCATCTTGATCCCCTTCCTTTCTGCAAAAAATCCATCTCCCTATTTCCTATTATCTGCCTTTTACTTTGTTGTTTATTTATATTTTGGGTTTCTCACATAAGAGAAACCATGTGACATTTAAACTAGTACACCTGATTTAACTTATTTCACATAACATTATACTCACAAAGTGTATTTCTTTTCCTAACAATAACTGGTTTGTCCTTTACAGCTCAGTCTTACTCCATTAGTTGCAGAAACCACACCTCCTTTATCCATCGTCTGGGAAGTTATTTTTCCATTCCCTAGGTTGTCTCTCCACTTCACTAGTTGTTTCTTTTTGCTATAGAGAAGCTTTTTAAATTGATATGATCCCATTACTTGAATCTTGACATTATTTCTTGCACAATTGGGGTGTGTTCAGAAAGTCCTTGCCTATAACTATGACTTCAAGAGTTTTACCTACTTTATCTTCCAGTAGATTATTTCTTTTTTTATTTTAAGGAGGGTAAAATTAAACACAACAAAACAGAACATAAGAAAGCAATGTAAGAGACATAAATTTCAAAGCAAGACAACAGGAAAACCTCACTATCTATCATATTATATGTCTCTTGTTTTCTTCCAAATAGTTGTCCATATCTTCACACACAGAGAATTCACACAAAACAATATAGTATAAAACTGATCAGAACAGGATGATGAAGGCATTTTAGGTCTTCAAAACCAGACAATGGGAAAGTCAACAATGGCTGTCATAGTGTCTCTCATTCTCTTCAAAATAGCTGTCCATACCTACATGTATGTTGAAATTAAACAAAGCAAAACAGAGTGATGTTAATCACTCTGAACAAAGAATAATAGTATTGCTGGATTTCACATCACGACACTACGGAATCAGCACTGGGTACTGTAGCGTCTCTTTTTCTTCAAAGTAGTTGTTCATTTCATCATGCGTTATATAATCAGTTGTCATAGACTGTTTATAAATTCTACACATGCATTAGTCTCTAAATGTATTTCTCTCTTTTCTGTATTAGAAGGAAAGAAAAAACAAAGCAAGACAAAACAAAATAAATTCCTAGAAAAACATGAAATGAAAAAGTCATATAAAAACACAGTACAAGGTGATCTACAGTGCTTACTGTGCTGTCTCTTGTTATCTTCAATAGAATTGTCTTTATCATCAGGTATAGTATAATTGAATATAGCAGTACATAACAATATTAATAAAAATGAAACATTGTAGGTAATAATCAAACCAGAGTGGGTATCCTAGTGAATCTTGTCATCTTCAGTGCAGTTGCCTATACTCTTAGACTTGATACTATCAATCATAATAGATTTGAATAAAATCTGTCAATACAAAACAGTACTCTAACAAACCAGATTCAAATAAGATCAGTCATGGTAAAACAGTGTAAGTTATACAGGGCTTCAGATTAGGTTAACAGGAAATTAAGGACAGTTACCATACCATATCCTGCTATCTTCGAGATAGCTGTCTGTGCCCTCAAGTCTAGTATAAGCAGACAAACTGGAACAGAATATGATCCATCTAAACAGATCGGTGTGAGTAATGTAGTTTCTAAATTCTGATACACTATTAACAATACCCTCTGCCTTTCTTTTAAATTCTGATACACTATTAACAATACCCTCTGCCTTTCTTTTTTTTAAACTATTCCTCCCCTTTTACTCCCACAGGGTGCTGCACATTTTGGGTCCCACCAACTCCCTCAGTTTTTAGATTGGTGGGTATTTCTCTACTGCACATAAGTATCCTGTCTTTCCAACCTATCTGCAGGTACTGATTGAGTTGCCCCTGTTTCTCTCTGGTTCCCTATCACATAGAGCATTGTTTTCTCATATTTGATTTTCAGTCCATTAACCCTCTTTCAGGTTAATTATATTTCCTATACAGAGCATCTCGATAGACCCTATCTCCTGATCTACTCTGCCTGTGTTTCTTTTTGTTAGTGTATCAAGGCCATCTATGTTAGAGATTATAGCCAACCTTCTCTGCCTCATTTCTGCTGTGCTATTTTTCTGCCATTAGTTGTCTACTTTTCTCCATCATTCCACTGTCTGCCCCATTCATTGAGTCCTCTCTGCCACTATTCCTGAAATCCTGGTATTTTTTCTCTCTCTCTAGAATGTCCTTCAGTATTCTCTGTAGGGTTGGATTGGTGGTCATGAATTCCCCCAGTTCCTCTTTGTCATGGAAGCATCTTGTTTCTCCATTAATTTTTAGAGACAGTTTTGCAGGATACATCGATCTGGGTTGGAGATCATTTTCTTTCAGGGCTTGGAATACTTCACTCCAAGCTCTTCTTGATTTGATGGTCTGTGCTGAGAAGTCTGCTGTGATTTTGATGGGTTTTCCTTTATAGGTGATCTGTTTCTTTTCTCTAATGGCTTTTAATATTCTGCTCTTGTATTGAATTTCTGGGATCTTGATTATTATATGTCTGGGTGTAGCTCTATTTTGGCTGTAGGTGGCTGGAGTTCTGTATGCCTCATACATCTGAATATCATATCCTTTTCCTATGCTTGGGAAGTTTTCCTTAATTATTTCTGTGAATAGCCTTTGTATTTCTTTTGTTTTTACCCCTGCTTCTTCATTCACATTTTTTATTTTTAAGTTACAGATCTTCTTGTCATCTTCTAGCCATTGTATTGTTACTGCCTGTTTCCTTATTATTTTTAAGAGATATTTCCTTTCATGATACACATTTCAAACCTGTCTTCAAGTTTTGATAGTCTATCCTTAGTTTCTTTAAGCAGTTTTGACAGATTTCAAGAGTTTTTAATTTCCTGGTAATCTCTTTGAATCTGCTTCATGTATTCTAGGTTTTCTTTATATTCTTCATTGAATGCTTTTCTCCTTTTTTTGTGTTCCTCCATTCTTCCATCTGTGTCTTCTTGAGAGGTGCTTAGCATTTCTTTTATTAATCTTCTTATATCTTGCTTTACTTGAATTGATATTTCAGTTTTGAGCTCATCAATGAGATCATGAAGATATCTCTTTATGTCAGCCAATGCCATGTCTGATATTGCATGTTTGCTGCCCTCAATCTCTTTTGTATTTACCTCTCCTGGATCAATATTTGTAGGGTTGGGGGCTGGGGCTTTTTCTTATTTCTTTCTCTTGTCATGTTTTTGGCTTCTTCCATGTAGATATATAGTGGAGGTCCCAGCCCCTTTCCTTGTTGGTTATGGTTCTTCTGAAGTGCACTGGCTAGGGATTTCTGCCCTCTCCAGTCTGCTATTGATCATTCAAGTGCAAGCAGTGGTGGCGTATGCCGGCCTCATCCTTCTGAGCCAGTCAACCTAAAGGGGCCTTCACCACTTTAGTGTGTACCGCAGGTACAGATTCGGTTCTGGACAGCTTATTGGATCTTAGCCAGGGGTGTGACCACCACACCAAGCAGATCCCACCAATCTAGTCTGGGTAGGGAGCAACCAATTGAAGTCACTACCATTCCTTGTTCACGCCTGTTCTGCCTGATTCCAACATGTCATCCAGTTGGTCACCCCTTTCCCATGGGAGGGTCTTATTTCGAGCACTCACCATGGGTTAGTGCAGGTCCCTCACCAGCTCCGTTCTCTGTTGGGCTCACCAATTCCCGACTTCAGCATGACTGCGACTCCTGCGAGTTTGGGTGGCTCTGGCGGGTTGAGGCCCACGCAAGTTTGGGCGGCTCCAGCCCATCAAGGCGGGTATGAGTTTGGGCAGCTTGGTGGGTCACAGCGGGCATAAGTTTGGTGGCTCCAGCAAAATCACCATGGCTGCTAATCTTAGCTGCTCCAATGGTAGCCCAGAGATTGCATGTTTGACCAGCTTTTTTCCTTTTAGTTTTTTCCTGGGTCAAGAGGATCCATCTCCCTCTGTCTGGATCCACCCAGGATGTTTTATTCTGGAATCTGGGTTGTTTCTCTCAGGGAGGTTCTGTATTTTGCTGCTTACTGATTGGCCATCTTTAGCTCCCTCCTAAGTGTTTCTTTTTTACATTTAGATCTTTGACCCATTTTTAGTTTAGTTTAGTACATGGTGAGAAATATGAGTCTAGATTCAGTCTTCTGCATGTTGATAGCCAGTTTTTTCAGCACTGTTAATAGAGGCTATCTTCCTTCCAACAAATGTTTGTGGCCCCTTTGTCAAAGACCAGATAGTTGTAGGCAGGAGGATTACTGCAAGTTTGGGGCCAGCCTGGGCTACAAAGTGAGTTCAAGGCAGCCTGAACTGCATAGTGAAACCTCATCTCAGAAAGACAAAAAGATGAAAAGACAAAAAAATTAAAAAGATTAAATAGCTGAATGTGCTTGGGGTGTTTTGCTGCATCCTCTATTCTCTCCCACTGATCCACATGTCTGTTATTTTGTTTTGTTTTGTTTTGTTTTTTGTGCCAGTCAGTACCATGCTGTTTCTAGCACTGTAGCTTTGAAATAAAACTGATTTCTGGGCCCCTAAACTATTAAAAACATATTTTTATAGTTTTAAAGCCACCTAGTTGGTGATACTTTGCTGCAGCTGCCCAAGGAAGCTAATAAAGAGCCTCCCAAAGTATGATAGAAGAAAAAGCAATAAATAAAAGTGGATGAAATGTACATTTTCTCATCTGAGCATGGCTGTGGTTGTTTGCTGAGGCCTCACTCTGGCTGGCAAGGTACAGTTCACTGAGGCAGAAATGGGCTGCCTGGCAGAGCCAACAGCCATGGCTGACCACAGTTCTACAAGGCTCAAGAGAGGCCTGGCATTTGCAACTTGCCTTCTATTGGCCTCAGAAACAGGCTCTCATTGCCCCACTGCAGATCCAGGCCCTCAAGAAGCAGTTTTCCAAGTTGGCTCTTGAACATCAGCACCAGCAACAATCAGAGGACTGGAAAGAAGTGTCTATGCCTCTCCATTGCAAGCTGTGAGGTGAAAACAGTTTCTCTGGAGTCTCGCAAAAGATGTCAAAGTCCAAAGTTGCTGAAATAACTCTCAAAATCACAGAGCACAGCACACCAGCTTGAGTCTGAATTCCTACTCTACTGCAGAGAGTATCCTGTGATCTTGGGCAAGTGTTTATTCTATTGGGGTCTTGGTTTTTCTTGTCTGGAAAACAGGAAGAACATGTTGAATAGTCACTATTTGAACATTTGCCACAAAACCTGCAAAAAATTTTATACCAAATCCATTCTCCAAATTGCAGAACTGCTTTAAATTAAAATGACCTCTGGACCCCTTTGTCCCAGCAGTTCATGTCAGCTGTCCCCACATAACAATTATTAGCTTCTCTTTCACTGTCCTGCTTAACTGGGAGCAACACCATCCTTCTGGCTTTGAGGCATTCATGGTCACAACAGAGAAAAAGCTTACAGTGCACACTGGGCGGGCCAGGCACCGTGGAGAGCACACTGCTGAGATCCAAGCCCTTCTCTGGGGACCACACCGTGTGCTCTTTGCGTTTGTGGATTCTGGGTACATATGTTGTTCATTTTCATTACAATTCATTTTCAGTATAAAAGGAAATTACAATTGGTCTGTATTACTGCATAGTATTGTGTTTCAAACATAAAGTAACCCACTGATGTGTTTAATAACTAGATGACTGGTCTTCTTAGTGCTGTATATGATGCAGAGACCCTTAGCAGAATGTTATAGAGATATTTTTAATGTTCAGTGGTATTTGGAGCAAATTGATTGTAATTTTTGGATGAGCCTGGAATCCATTATAATTTTTTATATAAAATAATGGAAGATAGTTGTGCTCATTCCAAAAATCCACCACTGGGCACGTTTTCAGGATCAAATTAGACTGATGAAGCAGAATACTTGCTTTATTGGCTAGTGAAGATGAGCTACATAAGCACAAACAAAGCATGTGGCAAACAGTGAGTGCCTTCCCCTCCAACTCAAATGAGAGCATTGTTATGCAGAGTAGAACTGCAGCTCCCAAGCTCCTACAAGAATGATCATTTTCTTTATTTGTAAGATGAGTGGTCATTTAGTCTGGAGGACCAAGGTATCACTTCATTCGGAAGGAGTTTCCATCCTCACCTGGTGTCATGACAGAAAAGTGAGCTGTGCCCATCATAGAGGGCACTGGGCACGTGAGCCAGGGGTCCTGTCCCGAGTGCACCGAGCTGAGGCCTCCCTTTGCCTTGCTGTGTTGTCTCAGGTCTCGGCTGGTCTCCATCTGGGTCAGAGGAGACCTGCTACAAGCCTTCTGTGGTCTTCCCTACCTCTGTTGGCTGCATTAGTGTCCTGGTGGCACAAACACAGCAGCATAAAGCCACACAAATGCTATCTTGCAGTCCTAGAGACTGAAAGTCCCAAATGAGTCTTACGGGCTGCAATCAGATGTCAAAAGAGCTCTTTCTCCTGCAGCCTCCAGAGCAGAAGCCTTCACTTGCCTTTGCTGCCATCACTTGCGCTCCCTGGCTCACGGCCTTTTCCTCCCTCTGAAAAGCTCTGTCACATTCTCCTTTGCTCATTCTGCTCCACACACTCCTTACAAGAAGCCTCAGGGACACGCTGGGTCCCACTGGGGACTCCAGTGCACCCTTCATCTGAAGGCCCTCATTTGCTCACACCTGCAGACTCTTTTGCTGTGCAAAGTAACATGCTCACAGGTACCAAGAATTAGGATGTAAACATTTTAGAGGACATCAGTCCATCTTGTACACCCCATCCAGCTAGGATCTCACCTCCTACTTTACTGGAAATCGGGATGCAGCCGCCCCCTCTCCCCACACGCACCAGGACCAGCACCCCTGTCCACCTTCATGCTCTGTGCTCTTCTGAGCCACCCCACCCCACCCCAGACAAGAACAATCTTGTTTCTGGTTTGGAGGTGGAAGGACAGCTCCTTCCTTTCCCAAACATATTACACAAACCTAGAATCTACTAAGGGTTCCTAAATATTAAGGCTTTTGAAACATGAAAATAAATAATGTATAGTCTGTTTCTGCTTTTTGGCCCACTTTCTTTTCCTGAGATTACAGACCAGGACCAATTACTTGATTAAAAGGAGGGAGCAAAAAGGAGAGATAAGGGGAGAGAAAAGTCTGTAAATTAATATCTCAAACATCATCCAGCAACATTTGCAAAAGAGACAGAGACTTCCTGAGGCACATGGCAGGGACTCCCAGAGGAAAGCGGAGTCCAGCTCCTGAGCCTCCCTTCTGCCGGCGTTTTCTCACCTTCATTTTTGCCAGCCAATCTTACTCACCTCCTGGAGCACCTAGAGGCCCCTTCAGACCATAGCCCCAAATCAGTACAGTATCCTAGGTCATGTTCTTCATAGCTCACCTGAAAAAAATTGTACTTAGTACCAAGACTGGGAAAAGGAAATAGTCACACAAAACACAGCATGAAAAATTTTAAGACTCCCTCAGACAGTCAGACTCAGGAGAGTCCCCACTGGCCAGGACTGTGATAGCCAGCCCCACAGTATGCCTGGTCTTCTCCCTTTCCTTCCACCCCACCACCAACCTTGTCAACACCCCAGGACAAGAGTCACATTATTCTCTAACACAGAGCAGAAAACCGGACACTGCCTCTTTTCCTGGGCCTAAGTTCAGTGAAGCCATTCTTAGGTCTGCTGTCCACCCCGCCTCCCCTACCTGAAGCAGCACTGCCACAGAGGACAACGTGATGTGCTCAGCCTCAAAGTACCATGTCATCAACTCTACCTGAGGGACTCTGCCACCTCTGGGAAATTTACATTTTTATCCAGCGGTAAACACACGCAACACACGCACAGAGACACATGCATACTTTTACAACATAAAAGTACCTCAAGAATGGGACAGCTATATTTTCTCTATGCAATTATATAGCTAGGCAGCAGGAAAGTAAAATTTTCAATGTTGCAATGATGAAACATGTAATTTGAAGGAAGGAAATATAATCTACTTTTTTAAAAAATCAAGTACAGAAGCAAAGAAATCTAAAACTGGGCAAAGGACTTCAGTAGACATTTCTCCAAAGAAGATAAACAGACAGCCAACA
Source organism: Hydrochoerus hydrochaeris (assembly GCA_004027455.1). Taxonomy (NCBI): domain Eukaryota; kingdom Metazoa; phylum Chordata; class Mammalia; order Rodentia; family Hydrochaeridae; genus Hydrochoerus; species Hydrochoerus hydrochaeris. Next base: position 154,374 of record PVLA01001665.1, read on the forward strand.
AGTACATAAGAGGGACAGAAATGGGTCACTAGGGAGTCAGGTAACCTTAGTGCGATGCAGCTTCACAGCTCAAGAGTGACGATAATTAAACACATGCATGACTGAAATGAACAAGTGTTGATGAGGGCAAGGAACAGGCAAAATAAAAACTCCTGTACACTTCTGGAGGGTATAGTCACTGAGGAAAAGATTTTATTCAATAGAATTGTCATATGACCACAGACATGCCTTACTTATTTTAACAAAAACAAAACATATCGAGGACCCGATTGTTACAACTCCACTCCTAGGTTTATATTCACAAGAACTGAAAACTGGTACTCAAACGAATACTTGCATATGAACATTCCTAGAAGTTTTGTTGAGAATAACCAAAAGTGGAAACAATCCAAATATTCACCATAAAGAAACTGTGATACATGGGTAAAATGGAATTTATCACTCATAAAGGCAATGATGTACCAATACATGCTATATAATGTGGATGAACCTTGAAAACATTGTACTGACTGAAAGAACCTGGACAAAAAAGGTTATTCACTCCAGCAGATTAAACTCCCTGTGAGCTTCAGTTTCCTCATCTGTAAAGCAAGACAGGACTTGTACCACATGCTTTATAGGATTACTGTAGGAACAAAATTAAGTATTGTTTGACATACAGAGCATTTATGCCATGTAAATTATTATAAATATATACTTAGTAAGAAAACTGACAGCTTCCTTTCATTTTTTAAATGTTCAAGAAGTGGTAAATGTATTTACAACTTTTCATTTTAGTTTACACAATGTAAGCAAATAGAATTGGTACTTTTAAAAAATTATTTTTTTTCCAAATCTATTTTATTTCAAAGAGAAAAAGAAAACAAGACAAAAAAACTAAAACAAAATTTCAAAATATGTCAATCAGGGGGCGACAATGGTACATATATTGTACATTGTCATCCCCAAATTATTCACCCAGAGCACAAGACATCTGAATTCAATTATCTGAACAATACCAGCACAAATCTTTCTCTTCAGTGAACTTGGAGAACTCAGTAGTATAATTGTCTTAACTATTTTTATATACATATACATACACATATACATATGTTGTTTCTTTCAGCTTCTCACACTAATGAGAAAATGAGATGTTTACACATATGTGTCTGATTTATTTCACTAATGAGTATGGTTGCAAGTTCATCCATTTACCTATAAGGCTCCAGTTTATCCTACTTTATGGCTGAGTAGTACTCCATTGTATAAAAACACTACATATTTTTTATCCATACCTCAGTCAATGGGCATTTGGGTTGTTTCCAAGATCTGGCTATTACAAATTGTGCTGCTAAAAACATGGTACAGATATATCACTGCGATATGATGTTTTTAATTCTTTGAAGGAGATATCCAGAAGAGTAATAGCTGGGTTGAATGGAACCTCTAGTCCTAGTTTTTTAAGAATCTCCACACTAATTTCCACAGTGGTTGCACCAGTCTGCATTTCCACCAACAGTGGGAAATTATTCCTTTTTCTCCATGGCCCCTCCAGAATTTTTTATTGTTTGATTTCTTGATAATAGCCATTCTTTCTGGGGTGAGAAGGAGTCTTAGTGTTGTCTTAATTTGCATCTCTCGAATGACCAGTGATGCTGAACATTTTTCACATATATATTTGCTGTTCGTATTTCTTCATTTCAGAAGTGTGCATTCATCTCAAATGTCCATTTTTGCATTGGGCCTTTAAATCTGGGAGGAGTTCTTTATATGTTCTCAATAGTAATCCTTTGTCTGAGGCACAACTGGAAAATATTTTCTCCCATGTTACAGGTTGTTTCTTCATTCTGTTGGTGGTTTCTCTTGTTGTGCAAAAGCTTTTCAATAGAGTGAGATACCGGTTGTTGATTTTTTTGTGATAGTTCCTATGTGATCGAGGGTGTGTTTATAGTCTTTGCCTACACCAATATCTTCAAGGGTTTTACCTATTCTATCTTTCAGAAGATTCAATTTTTCTGTTTTAATATTAAGATCTTTGATCCATTCTGATTTTACCTTTCACATAGTGAAAGATATGGGTCCAATTTTAAACTTTGGCATGTGTAGAGCCAGTTTACCCAGCACTATTTATTGAACAGGCTATCTTTCTTCCAGTGAATGTGTTTGGCACCTTTGTCAAAGATAAGGTGGCTTAGTGTGTCTAGAGTTGTTTCTGTATCATCTAATCTATGCCACTGATTTTCAGGTCTGTTTTTTTTGTCAGTACTATGCTGTTTTTATCACATTAGCTTTATAATATAATTTCAAGTCAGGGATTGAGATGCCCCCTGTCTTGTCTTTGTTGCCCAGGATTGCCTTTGCTATTCTAGGTCTCTTCGGGATGAATTTTAGGATTGTTTTCTCTAATTCTGTGAGCTATATTATTGGAATTTTGATTGGGATTGCATTGAATCTGTATAACAATTTTGGAAGTATGGCCATTATCACTATATTGGTTCTTCCTCACCAAGACCATGGGATATCTCTGCATTTTCTAATATCCTGTTAAATCTCTTTTTTTCAGAGTACTGTAGTTTTCAATGTAGAGGGCTTTTACATCCTTTGTTAGATTGATTCCTAGGTCTTTCTTTCTCTTTCTTTTTTTTTCTTTTCTTTCTTTCTTTCTTTCTTTCTTTCTTTCTTTCTTTCTCTCTTTCTTTCTTCTTTTTTCATTTTTGGAAGCTATTGTAAAAGGTTTCATTTCCCTGATTTCTCTCTCAGTGAGTTTGTTATTCATGTACAGGAAGGCTATTGATTTTTGAGTGTTGACTTTCCAGCTACATTGTTCAATTTGCTTATTAAACCTAAAAGTCTTTCAGTGGAGTTTTTGGAGTTTTCTAAGTAGAGTATCATCTGCAAACACCTTCTTCCTTTCCTATCTTTATTTCTTTTATTTCTCTCTTGTCTAATTGCTCCAGCTAAAGCTTCCAGGACTATGTTGAATAAGAGTGGAGACAGTGGACATCCATGTCTTGTTTCTGATTTTAGAGTGAAAGCTTTCTGTTTTTGTCCATCTGGTATGATGTTGACTGTTGGTTTGTCATAGGTGGCTTTTATCAGATTGAGATAAAGAATATTTATTCCAGTTTTCTGTAGAGTTTTTTACTATGAATGGGTGCTGGACTTTTTCAAAAGCTTTTTCTGCATCTATTGAGATGATCATATGATTTTTGTCCTTCGCTATGTTAATATGGTGTATTACATTTATGGATTTACATATGTTGAACCATCCCTGCATTCCTGGGATGAATCCCACTTGATCATACCATCTTCTTGACAATTTGCTGCAGTCTGTTTGCCAGTATCTTATTAAGCATTTTTGCATCAACGTTCATCAGGGAAATTGGCCTGTAATTCTCTTAGTTGGGTCCTCCTCTGGTTCTTGTATAAAGGTAATGCTTGCTTCCATGAATGAATTTGGAAGGATTACTTCTCTTTCAATTTCATTAAAGAGTTTGAGAAGTAGTGGTATTAGGTCTTCTCTAAATTTCATGTAGAACTCATCAGTGAATTCAACAGGGCCTGGGCTTTTATTTGTTGATAAATTTTTAATTACATCTTTGATTTCATTTATTGATATTGGGTTACTTAGGATTTTTATATCTTCTTGATTCAGCTTTGGTAATTCATATGTATCTAGAAATCTGTCCATTTCTTCTGTAGTTTCCACCTTATTAGAACACAAGTTTTCCAAGTAGGTATAGATGACTTTCTGGATTTGTACAGGGTCTGTTGTGATTTCACCCTTTTCCTTCCCAATTGCATGGATTTGAGTCTGTTCTTTCCTTTTTTTGATAAGGTTGACTAAGGGTTTGTCAATTTTATTTAATCTTCCAAAGAACCAACTCTTCAATTCACTGGTTCTTTGTATTTTTTTAGTCTCCAATGTGTTCATTTCTGCTCTGGTCTTTATAACTTCCTCCTTCATATGAGCTTTGGCCTTATCCTACTCTTCTTTTTCTAGAAGTTTGAGGCTCAACATTAAATTTTTTATATGCATTTGCTCTCTTTTCCTGATATGGGTATTTACTGCTATAAATTTCCCTCTAAAGATGGCTTTTTTTTATTTTACAGAGAATAAAACAAAAAAAGGACAGAACAAAGCAGAACAAAACATTGTAAGCCACACAGCACTTCACAATAAGACAACCAGATATTAACAGTAGCTACCATAATGTGTTGTTCTTTTCAGCATGCATTATATAATCAGTTCTCATGGACTGTTTATAAGTTCTATGCATGTATGAGTCTCTACATGTACTTCTCTCCTTTCTGTATTAGAGGGTAAAAAAAAAACTTAGACAAAGCAAAACAAATTCCTAGAAACACATGAAACAAAACAAACCAGAGTATTGAATAGAGCAACATCATTAATCAGAACAAAGCAAAACAGTGATAAAATTATTTGCTTCAAAGAGATGGTAGTAGGATATCCCCCCTATTTGCTACATTGCATGTGGTCAACTTCTCAAGAGATGTACAGATCACTGGCTCCCACTTGCTAATGGGGGAGGGGGTGTCCTATTTTCAGCCCGCTCACCAGGGAGGGGAGTGGTTGCGTTGGTTTCCTGGTGTCCTAGGTCCTAGCATAGCGCAGGTCTCAGGAGACACCAGTGCTTCCTGCCCTGGGCCGCTGGAGTCTGCCATGCTCACAGCCACTCAGGGGGAGGGGAGTAAAGACTGCTTTCATCATGTCCCTCAAGGTCTGGTATGTTGTATTGTCATTATCATTCAACTGTAAAAACTGTGTAATTTATTCTTTAATTTCATCTGTAACCCATTGGTTGTTCAGTAGGATGCTATTTAATTTCCATGTGTTTATGAAGTTCTTGTGATTTCCTCTGGCATGGATTTCCAATTTCATTGCACTGTGGTCTGAGGTTATTTGTGGGATAATTTGAATTCCTTTTCATTTACTTAGTCATGTTCTTTGAGCCAGTACATGGTTTATTTTGGAGAATGCCTGTGTGCAGCTGAGAAGAATGTGTATTCTGATGTTGTAAGGTGGAATACTCTATAGACATCTAAGTCCATTTGTTCCAAAGTTTGATTTTGCTCTAATATTTCATTATTTATTTTTTTGTCCAATTAATCTTTTTGTGACAGTGGGATATTAGGTCTCCCAATACAATTGAATTTGGGCTTATTTGATTTTCATGTCCATTAGTAATTGTTTTGTTGTATTTTATTGTGCACTAGTATCTGTTGCATATATATTTATGATTTTTATCTCTTCCTCTTGGATTGTTCCCTTTACCTTCTTTATCTCTCTTAACCAGTGTTGGCTTGAAATTCCTTTTGTCTTCAAATGGAATAGCTACCTCTGCTTTTTTCTGGGTTTCTGTCACATGGAGTGATGTTTTCCATCCTTTGACTTTCAGTCTATGAATTTTTTAAAATTAAATGTGTTTCTTGGTGCAGCATATTGTTTGGTCTTGCTTATTGATCTATTCTGTGTCTTTTGATTGGTAAACTGAGACCATTAACATTGATGGTTACAACTGATATGTACTGAGTTATCCTTGTCGTTACTTTCCTGTGCTTGGCACCCCCTCCTTTTTCCTCCTCCCTCTAATTGTTTTCCTTCCCTGGTGGATTCCTTCTGTTGGGGTTTATGGAACTGTAGTCCTTATTACCTCTTTCTAGAATGTCCTTCAGAATATTTTGGAGTGTTAGTTTGATGGCCATAAATTTTCCCCGACGTTCTTTGTTGTGGAAGTATCTTATTTCTCCATCAATTTTGAAAGATAGTTTTGCAGGGTACATCAATCTGGGTTGAAAATTGCTTTCCATTAGAACTTGGAGTACTTCACTCCAAGCTTTCCCTTACTTAAGTGTTTGTGCTGAGAAGTCAGCTATAATTCTGATGGGCTTTCCTTTATGGTGACTTGTTTCTTTTCTCTAACAACTTACAATTCTTTTTGTGTTGAATTTCTGGAATCTTGACTATGATATGCCTGGCTGTAGATTTTTTAAAAAATTTATTTAAAGAGGAAAAAAAGCAAAACATAAAAAGGGTAGAAACACTACAGAATTTCACAAAAAATAAACAGTAAGAAATCACTAGTTGATAAATTACATATTGTCTTCTTAGATATAGTTAAAGCATACAAAGTAGACATTCAAACAGTGAGACTGCAAACAGTTCTGTTTAACAATCCAACAAAAACTTAGCAACATGGTTATCAATCCTACACACTTAAACATACATGCAGTTATATCCTTTAGAACACTTTCTTTTCATCATTTTGCTTTTTAAGTCCATTATCTGTTTAGTTATATCATGTTTCATCTTGCTCAGTACCTTACTGATCTGTTTCGTTGTTGTTATTTACTTTTTAATCACCTTATATAATTCTGTTGCTTTGTTTTTGAGTTTCTCCTCATCCATTTCCCATGGATCAACTTTGGTGGAGTTGGGAGTTTTTGGAGGTATTTTGTTACTTGTCTTTTTTTTTAATTTTGAAGGTAGTAAAATACAACAGAACAAGACAGAATAAAGCCAATTGAGACAGTGCAGTGAAATTGGTACAGAACTTCACAGCAGGTTACTGGGATAACAGTAATAGGTGCCATAGTATATCTCATTGTCTTCACAATAGTTGTTCTTTCAATCAGGTATAGCAAAATCAAAGGAAATACAGAACATTATAGAACTTATCAAAACACAATATTGAATAGAGCAGTACAATTAATTGGAATAAAGCAAGACAATGATAACAATATTTGCCTTCAAAGAGATGGCAGAAAGAAATCCCCCCTACTTGCTACACTGCATATGGTCAACCTCCCAAGAGCTGCTCAGGCCTCTGGCTCCCATTTTCTAACATGCAGGGGTGGATGGGATATTTGATTCTCAGCCCGTGTGCCAGTAGGCTTACAGCTGCTTACCAGGGAGGTGAGCTGGTTGCTTGGTTTCCTGGCACCCTAAGTTCCAACATGGCATGGATCTCAGGAGGTGCTGGTGGTTCTCGCCCTGGGAAGGCCACAACTTGTCAGCCACAGCTGCTTACCAGGAGGTGAACTGGTTGCTTGGTTTCCCGGTGCCCTCTCTAGATTTTTTTGATCATTGATAATTGGATTTCTATATGCCTTGTCTTTCTTTCTTTCTTCTTTCTTTCTTTCTCATTTATTTCTTTCTGTTAAATTCTTTTATTTACCAGGAAAGTTTTCTATCATAATGTCTGTGGATATTTTTTAATGTTATTTGTGGTATATCTTGCTTTTTTCATTGACTCCAATCAATCTTAATTTATTCTTCTTTGTCTCTTTGAGTGGCTGCTGTATTGACTTCTCAAGAACCCTTGCTATTTTTGAGAAATCTTTCTTTTCCTGGTCACTAACCGCTGTCCTGTTTTCAATATCTGAGATTTTGTCCTCACATTGGCCTAATCTGCTTCAAATACTTTTAGTGGAGTTTTTATTCTCCTGAATATTTGCTTGAATCTACCTTATGGATTCCATTTCTTTCCTATGTTGAGCTCCCATAATGTTCTTCAGCTCATCTATTTTCTTGTCTGTGTCTGTTCTAATATTGCTAAGTATGGTGTGTATTTTGGTAATCTCTGTAGTTATCTGAGAGATTTTTTCTGATTTCAGTTTTTCCAGAGCGTCATTTAATTGTTTTGTTGTTACTGCTTCAGAGAGGCTGGGATGAGTGCTTTTTGGATTGTCCCACCACATTGGCCCCTGGCTTTGCCTTTGGTGAACAGGATGTCTGGGGCTGCACTTTGTTCAATGTCTTCTGGTTTTATTTGCTCTCTTTTTTTTAGTTTAATTCCTGGGGTGATGCTTGTAAGTTGCATATGGTGGGTTGGTTTATTGGTAGTATTTAGGATCCTTAGCTGATGATTATACCTTTGAGGTATGTTCCAGGTGCAGATGGTTTTTGGGTTTTGAGTCTGTTGGAAGGTCTTACCTCTTCAGTTTGTTGGAGATGAGAAGTTGTTGCTAGTTTGGTCTAGTGCTAGGTTCTTTGGCACTGTGCCACCATATTTTCATGACCCTTAGTTAATCTCAGTCATGAAATACCAGGACCAATAGTTGTTTAGAACAATTACATCAATTTTGGCTATAGTGGTACCAATAGCATCAAACACAGCCTAGAAAACAACAAACTGAGCTAACCCTTAATTTGCAAATTTTAACCATGATTTGTGATTATATAAAAAAGTGTCAATTTTGCCCTCAAGGGTTAAAATTTAAAATGGATTAATGAGAAAATAGAGAAGTGGAAGAAGAGAAAGAGATTAGATGTAAGGTTGGAGGACACATGGAAAGAACACCTACTTGGGGAAACTGGTGAAGAAGACTGAAGGAAAAGAGAGATGGAAGACATAAAAGGAAGAACAGAACAGAACCACACCCACAAAGAGGTTAGGAGCCACTTGCACACTCATATAAAAAGAAAGAAGGAGAAAGAAAAAAAAGGAAAAGAAAAAGCAAAATGAACAATCCACTTCCAGGACTCTCTCTGGTTTCACTAGTTGACAACCTGTGGAGACAGAGTCCCAAATCATGCCAATCTATCCCAGAAATTCAGCAGTTGCTCTTTGGCAAAGTAGTGGATAATCTCGGCAGACCTGCCCCAAGACCAGACTCACTGGGCTTGCCATAGTCCAAGCACTTTCCTCTGGTCTGCACCCAGCTGGGAGCTGCTAGACGAAGCCATTAGCAGTTCTGAGTTCTGAGCTCAGCCAGCCCGTCTCCAAAATGGCTCCCAGCTAATCGTTCTCTCCCATGGAAGGACTAAATACTCTGCACTCACCACCAGCCTGTGCAGTCCTCCCCATCCGTTGCTCCCCTCCAGCATCTCTCTTCAGAGACCTCTGGGGTTGCCAGCTATCACCTTTGCTGCAACTGTGTGTCACTTGTTCAAACAGCTCCTCTTGCCCATGAGTCCCATCTCAAGTGAAGGCGCTTCTGGCTACCGCCATCCTCTTCCTTGAAACCTTTCTTTTCACTCTCTCTGTAGGCTTCAATTCACACTTCCGATTCTTCCTGGATCCAGGGGACCCAGTTTCTTCCTTCCTGTCTTCCTCATGATGTCATATTCCAGCATCTAGATGATGACGCTCAGAGTGGCTGTCTTCTCTGCTGCTTACTGCTCTGCCATCTTCCCAGAAGTCTTGATATTTTTTGTTAAAATAAGTAGGCAACATTTAAAAATTTTACTTTATGATATGAAGTCTCATAAAATCGACATTAGAGAAGGAAGATAAAATATACATCACACCTTTATAGACAGATGACAGAAGAATAAGTCATTTCATGTGTCCAATGGGCACAAGTGACACATTGATATTTGTGATACATCAGCCCTCCTCAAAGCATATTTTTACTGTGTTTTCAACAGAGTAAGATAAAAAATATGGGGGAAAGAGTTTAAAGGCATCTTTAAGAAAATATGTATAGGAGTTCACAGTTGCAATGGATTAATGTGTGATTATACTGTTAGCAAATAATGCCCTTCCATCAGGATAGTGAGAAATTTGACCTAAAATATGACAGAAAAATTATCTAATATTAAAGGACTTGGGAAATACTACCAGAAAATTCTCATTCTCTGTCTTTCTCTTCCTCCCTTTTATTTCTCCCCCAATCTTAAAGAAACTGAGTCATAAACAGGTGAAGTCTGATGAAACAATTAGGATTTTATACAATATTTATGAGACTGGTAAGTAGTTACTCTTCTCTGACTTTATATCTCTAACTATATCTATCCCCAAATTATACTAGCTGATAATTTCTTGAAGCATCTTGATAGTAAAATATAAGAATGCTGAGGATTTTATGAGTTTTTGTAACAGGCTTTATAAGTATTATTCATAATAAATACAAACTATTACAATATAACTCTTTTCCTTAGAATGCTATAATCATTTTATGTTGCTGTGAGATTCTGGCCATCTAATAAGAAAAGGCAAAATCATTTATTTTCTAAGTGATTAAAGGTAAAATGATTACATGGTAAAATCATTTATTTTATATTATTTAGCAACTAGCAATAAAATCCTTCAACACAAACTAGACATCTGCACTTGTTATGAATTTCAGTCAAAATTATTTCAGCTCAGCCGGGCTGAATTATGCTGTTGTTGTGATACTGGCTCAGTTTTATTACTGGACACAATGTAGGCATCCCACAGCTGCAAATGCACCAGCTCTCCAAATGCTGCAAGCCCATCATGATTTAGGAGAGGGGAGCCAGGCCCCGCGCACAGTTCTGGATAACCGAGGACTTCCTGGAGTTCCAGGTAACCAAGGACACCTTGTAAACTCCATGCTGTGAGTTGTTAGGGACCAAGGTCTATGTATGTGTAGCTCATCTGCCCATTTTTAATTCAGAGCTGTATGAATCAAGAAGATTGCTGATGAATAAAGGGAACTTAACACTTTAGTTAATACTATCTTAAATAATTTAACAATTCTCTTGATCTTTTCAAAGTATTAAAATAGTTGACAGGCCCTTATTACCATGTCCAAGAAATTCTATGCATCATTAACTTGAGCTGAAAACAGAAAAGATCTTACATTATTAAGTATTTGTGATGTGATAGATTCTACCACAGACTGTATTATGGATGTAATTTTGGTGTGTGTATACTCATTTTACTCTCAAATAAAATCTTGTGAAGAAGATTTTATCACCTTACTTTTAGACATGCAGACATTGAGTTTCAGAGAACTGAAACAAATTGAGGTCCCACAGCTAGTAGGTCAAGTTGGGGCTCACTTTTGACTTCAAGAGAAAGCCTTGAAAACCCAGATTAATGAGATAACAAGCAACAGAGCATACCAACATAAACCAACCTCCTCAACTGTGGAAAAGAAAACATAAACCAACCTCCTTGATAGTGGAAGTACCTTGCTTGGCACTACATGACTGGCGCAGCCCTGGCCCTGCCCTCATGGAGCTTACTCTGGGAGTTCTTTTAAGACATTGAAAGACATTGTGCAACTACTTTGAAGAAAAAGAGACACTACAGTACCCAGTGCTGATTCTGTAGTGTCATGCTGTGAAATCCAACAATACTATTATTCCTTGTTCAGAGTGATGTTAGCCTGTTTTGTTTTGTTTAATTACATGAAGATATGGACAGCTATTCTGAAGAGAATGAGAGACACTATGACAGCCATTGTTGACTTTCCTATTGTCTGGTCTTGAAGACCTAAAACGCCTTCCTTGTCCTGTTCAGATCAGTTCTATACTATGTTATTTCATGTGAATTCTCTGTATGTGAAGAAATGGACATCTAGTAGGAAGAAAACAAGAGATAATATGATAGATAGTGAAGATCTCTGATGGTCTTGCGTTGAAATTTATGTCTCTCACATTGCTTTTTTGTGTTCTGTTTTGTTCTGCTTTGTTGTGTTTAATTTTACTCTTTTTTTTTTTTTAAAAAAAGAAAGACATTGTGGAAGTAACAGTGAAAACATACTGCTTCTCACAGATTCTCAAGAAGATGGGAGGAAGGTAAACATAAGTCTCGTAATGGAGCAAACAATCAGTTTAACAGGAGACCTTTGGTTCAGCAGCATGGACAGGGCATCCCCGAAGTATGAGACACTTTCCCGAAACTTCCTTTTCATCAGGAGTTCCAATTCATCATGCATTTCCTATTTCACACACACAGGCGTCTCCTAAGGGAGACATGCACTTCTGTTGAAAAATCACAGGTATTTAAAGATTTCATTGATTGTCCTAAAAGTGGTGAGGAGATAAGAGATTCTTCCACGTGGAGAGCCGAGCCAGGCTTGAGGACACGAGGGTGGAGTGCTGCAGACCAGATTACATGCAGGCAGTGCCCACAGAATTGGAGCATTCAGGTCGTGTCTCCCTCCAATGCATCTAACTGTGGAAACTCAATCAGGTCCAAAATGAATCAATTTCCTTTGCCTGTGTCCTTAAATTTGATGAATAGAGCCTTTGCTTAGAGCTACTGAAGCTGCTATTCATCTCAGTTAGTTGCTAAATAAAACGTTGTTCTTGGATGTAATTCTGGAGAATATAACTTTGGAGATTTTTTTTTTTTGTTTAACTATGTAAGTCCAAATTATTCCCCAAGTGATTCTGCATTTAAGCTATTTTTGTCCCACATGCTCCAAATTTTTTTCCACATTAGACTAGAATCCTAGAAGACCACGTTTTCTTGTTGACTGAGAAGTCTTAGCACAAATGAAACTGCTGTAGTCATCTTTACACAGACTTACTCTTCTAGTCAGTGCAATTTGATAATTGAGGGGTAGCTTTGAACTTTCAGACACACAAAATTTAAAGTAAGGAAGAAAGACAAAGCTTAAATAAATAAGCTGGTTTCTAATAAGAAAAGTCATACTATAGAATACTATATACTATAGAGTAAACCAGTTATAAAGCTGTGGTGTTTTTGCTCCCTCTGGGTTAGGAATTATCATTTCACTTTGCTCTAAGTGGTAATTGAAGATTTAGTTTTCTTTTCTGTTTTGTCTTTTACTGTTCTTTATACCAGTGTTCAAGAAGTTCCCAGCTTCAGATGCTTTGTCTTCACATACAATCGAGAAGATTCAGTTTTCTTACTCCATGATCCATCTGCGTCTCCTCCACCATCCTCTCAGTATAGTTGAAGTGCAGTTTTAGATTAAATACATTTAGTAATACATACTCTGTTCTTGCTAAAAGTAATAATTGTCCTAACTTTTCATTTCCTCACTTGCTGTGCTTAGCTGTTCCCCACCCAGCCTCATTGTCTTCCTCATTTTGAGATGCCGGGAATTAAACCCAGGGCCTTGTGCATGCAGAGCCCACCCTGCACCTCTGAGTTATGCCCACGGCCCTCCAAAGCCTTTTAAGATGCCTCCTTCAGACAAATCTCAGGCAACCAGTCACATACTTCTGGGCCAAACTCCCTGATTTTGCTAGGTGTGTCTTCCTCTTTTTGGGTTTATTTACTCCCTCATTTTGGTGAGGCAGAGCCTCCTGGAGCTTAATAAGAAAGAAGACTGGGAAGGCAAACTTCAACATCCATGTCTGAAACTACCTTGGCTCCACAAAGGATAAGTGCCTTGGCTGGGAATGCATTTTAGGCTTGGACCAATTTTCCTCCAGAATTTGGAGTCATTCCTCCAATGTCTCTTGACAACCAAAGATGAAAACCATTCTGACTCCCGACCCTTTACATGTGACTCATTTTGTTTCCCCTTTTCTGTAACTTGCATAGTCTTCTTATTTTGAAAATTTAAGTTGACATGCTTTGGTGTGGGCCACTTTTAATTTATGGTACTGGACACATAATAGGTTCATTCAGCTGAGATTCCTGATCTTCAGTTTGGGGTTTTTTTTTTTAGTTCTGGGAATTTAAAAGAAATATATTTTATGATGTTTTCTTCCCCTCATTTTTCTATGTTCTCTTTAAAACAAGGACAAAAACAAAAAACTCATCTATTCTGGAAACTACTATATTAGTCACCTAATTTTATTATATTTTGTCTCCTAGTTTCCATTTTTAAGCTTATTTTCTGATTCATTCAATTTTCTTTTTTAGCGTTTCTAATTGCAATCCTAAAAATATATCTGCTATTATATTTATAAATTCTAAAAAATTACTTTTTTTGCACTTTGGAAGTGTCTGAAAGTGTCTTGTTTTGTCTCTGCACTTCATTCTCTATTTCTTTGCATTTTTCCAGGTTGCTTTTGCTCCCTTTCCTTTGTTTTGGCCTCTAGCTTGTGGGTGGGCAGCACCCCTCACATACCTCCTAGCACTCGCTCCTCTGCCTAGTAATCCTTAATGCAGGGAACTAGACAGCTGACTGGAAGTTCTGAGGTGTTAATTTGGGCTTACCTCTGCTGTATAGTGACCTGGCTGGGTTGTTTTGGGAGGTGCTTCTGGTATAAGGATCTTTAGGTATTTTCTGTGAGGCTGGTTATTTCCAGTTTTAATACCTTTTTCTCTTGCCTGTCTAGAAAAGCCTAACTTCTTGTAATCTAGAATCAAATCAGAGAACAAGCTGAGAACTAACTCAGTGTTCAGTGTACAAACTTACACTTAATGTGGATTTTATGTCTGGCATCGCCAGCCTAGGCAGCCCCAGTTTAACCTTTGCAGGGAATGAGCCAGTTCCCAGGGTGACAGGGACAGACAACAGTGGGGTAGACTCATCTCCACAGTGCACTCTCTTGGGCCCATTATTTCATTCCCCTCCCCTTCTGTTGCTCCTCTTTCTGTTCTAGAAGTCCCCGGAGCTGCAAATTCTAGACACTTCAGGGACCCCACACTCAGGCTGGTCCTTAGATAGTCCCACAACAAGTATCCCCTAAGACGCTTCCTGTCCATCTGCTTCCTAATTTAACAGTGTTAATTTGCTCTCTGATGTGTCCACTCAACTTGATGAATTTATCTTTTATATTAAATGTTAGATTTTTCTGGCGCAATAGAGAAGTAAAAGTACAAAACAAACAGGTTTATTGAGATGAGGACATGGAAATGAGCACACAACCCATGGCGGCTGCGCTGTCTCCTTCGACCAGAATATGGGGGTGTGGGACACATAACCTTGGCGCGCGGGGGTGGGGTGGGGTGGTGTGTGCTTAGGGCGGGCATTGATGACACGCAAGGAGCTGATTGGAATTTTGTTTGCGTGCAAACAGGAAGGGGAGTTGCAATTAAGGCTGAGGAAGAAGCAGGAAGTGGTAAGCCTTCCTGCTTTGGCCTTCTGCCTCGTTAGACCACCACCATAACTGTACAGAAACTTATTCTAGGGCAAACTCTTTCATTCCTGTCTTTCTATTGTTAGGAAAAGGGTGAAGTCTCTCTCTTACTGCTTCCTGCTGAGGGGGCGCTGTATTGGAGTTCAGGAAGGTTGACCGGATGATAGTTGATGCCCATGCAGAAGCTGGTACCAGGTATTTTAGCCAGGACAACTTCATTGGTGAATGCCCACATCCTAGAGGGACAAACAAAGAGACAAGGTGCTATGAGGAGGAAGGCCACTATCATATTTAAGGACCCAGGAGAGGTAGAAGAAAAGGTGTCTTTGATTTAAATATGCCATTCCATCAGGGCCATGGTGAGGTAGAATCTGAAAAATAAGTGTGGGCTTAGGAGTGAAGTTATGAGAGGTGATTATTTCCCCATCTGAAAAGGTAAAAGTTCAAAGTGTAGGCTTGTCTTTGGTCTAGGAGTCGAGCTGGAAAAAATAAGAAGCATGAGCATTATAAGGCCTGAATTATATTTGGGAAATTACAGAGTAGAAATGGGGAGGGCTGCAGCTGTGTTACTACAAGGCAGATAAGAGCCCAGACCTGAAGGAGTCTCATGTTTAACTAAGTAGCTGAGGGCAGAGAGAACTAAGATAGTTATAGAGAAAAATTAACTAATAGAATATAAGGGGTCAGGAACCAAATAGGAAAACAAAACATGACCTTGCCTGAAAATTGTGGCTGTGGGGCTTTGGTGAGATGGAGATGAGATGAACTATAAGAATGTGTAGAATCACGGGAGTTAGGGTTAGGAGGGCACCACTTAGCTTGAGTGATGTGGAACCGGGATGGCAGTCCAGCGCTCTTGACCACCATTGAAGTTTTGAGGAAGACTGGGTAGAGGCCACTCTATTTTAGTTGTAGTCCTGTTGAGAGATCTGAGAAATAAAGGTTGGACCATTGTCTGACTGAATACTCTGAGGTAAACCAAACTTTAGGATGATTTCCTGTAACAGAATTTTAATAACTATATCAGCAGTCTCCCTGGTTGTGGGAAAGGCTTTTATCTATCCTGAAAAAGTACAAACAAAGGTGAGAAAATATTTGAGAGTTTTGTGGCAGGGCATGTGTGTAAAATCTACCTGCCAGTCCTGACCAGGGGTGTGTCTGTGAAATGATGAATAGGAAAGGAAGGGGGTGATATGTGTTCCTGAGGAATGGTTCTAATATAGAGATGACAGGCGTAAGTTGTTGAGATCTCAAAGTGTCTGGGTCAATCTACATAAACACAAAGCAATCCTGACAATCTGGGTGTAGGGGGCATGGTAAAAAAGGCATCTTTCAGATCTGCGACTGTAAAGTGAGAGGTGGCGGGAGGGATATGAAAGAGCATGGTATAAGGGTTTGGCCCCACTGGGTGGATTGGGGGAACAGTGTTATTGATTGCCCTAAGGTCCTGCACTAGATGATAAGATCCATCAGACTTGAGTACCAGGAGAATGGGGATATTGTAGAGTGAATGGGTAGGTTTAAGAAAACCACTGTCTAAAAGACACTTGATTATAGGTTTAAGTCCCTGTAAATGTTTGGGAGCCGTGGGATATTGGGGAGCACAAGGAATAATTGAAGGATCCCTAAGATGAATTGAAATAGACATGACACGGGTAAGCGCAGGTGGGATTGGAGGTATCTCAAACTATGGTATCAACAGAGAAGCGGGGGAGGGGATGGCTTGCAGTACACTGTGAGGGTGTCTGGAGGACAGAGAGCTGTGGGGAGGGAGAAGGTAAAGGAGAAGTTAAGCTTTTGAAGAAGATCCCTACCTAAAAGGGGTGTGGAACATGTTGGAATTGCTAGGAAGCTATGGGTAAGGAAGAGAGTCTGGAACCTGCATGGAATAGGCCCTGTCTACAAAGGTTGCATAGGTTGGCCAGCCACACCCACTACAGAGGCTGAGGACTTAAGACAAGGGCCTGAAAACTCAGGAAAAACACTACACATGGCCTCTATGTCCACAAGTACAGAGAATGTCTTACCTGAGACCTCCAATGGGACTTGGGGCTCTGAGAAGGACACCTTAGTGGGGGCTGTGGACCCCGAGCCCCACCAGTCTTCAGCAGCAAGTCCAAGTAGATCAGTCAGCAATGAATCTAGTGGTGATGAGATCTCCCGTGAGGGCAAGGAGTTGGAGGATGGCTTACTGGATCTCTGGCAGCTAGGACAGTCGCTCTTCCAATGGCCTGTGAGATTGCAATGGGGCCTTGCCAGAGGAACACTGGCTTGGGGCACTCTCCTGCCCAATGTCCTTCTTTGTTGCACTTGAAGCATGGTCTGGGAGGCTTGGGCAGCTCCACCTTGTCTCGGTTTACCTATCTAAGAACTCTCCAAGTGTCACTGCTAAGAAATCAAATTGTTATTTTTCCTTTTGACTTTTATCTCCATTGTTGAAAACATGAAAAGCCATATTAGGAAGGTCTCCCTGTGGGGTTTAAGGGCCAAGTTTAGCCTTTTGTCTTGGGATCTGGCCCACAGTGGAAGGTGTCTGTCTCCTCCATAGTCACAAGACATCTGGTTTTCTGTGCTAGCTATTTTGAGTCCCTAGCCTTGTCTGACTGCCTATAATATTTTTAACTGACTTAGCTGCCTGTAGCATTTTTACTCTGAAGTAACCCAAACTACCATGAGGGATAATGGGCAGAGACCAGTCTGGTTTCTTCAGGCTGAAGGGGGTTGAAGTTGTCAAATGGCAGTCAGGGATACTCTGCAGAGCTTTTAACTAGTGGCCCTCAGTAGACAGCAGGCATTTTCATCTTGGGTAGGTGTACAGCTTTAAGTCTAGGGAAAAGAATCAATTAAGTATGCTGGAGTCAAATAACAGAATCAACAGGGTATTTATGAGTATAATTTTAGTAATGGCTTCCCAAAGAGCATAAGGATAAGGTCCAGGGAATTTTAGAAACTGACATGTCATTCATTTGTCATACACACATTTAGATTTTACAATTTCATAAGTACCTCCTGTGCTGTTAGAATGTCTAATGCCATCTGATTTTTGGAGAATGGCCTGTTTTATTAATTTTACCTTTTTACTTAGGAGAGAGATCAGCTGTGGTGTCATTTAAGGCCAGTTGACTATAGTTAATTATGTCCTCAATATGTGTCATATAACCTTTTTCTGGAAAAGATCTGGTGGATCACAGTAAAAGGAATCTAAAAAGAATTTAGTATATTTGTTATGATGCCTTGGGGTTTGGCACCTTTTCGGCAAGAATAAACCTTAATCAAAGCATGCATAATCAAAGTATAAAACATGCATAATCAAAGCATAAGCAGCAGGGCTGATGGTTAAGTTTAGAAACTGCTTTTAGGTTACAAAATTGTAACTCATTGGTTCTTAGTCCTTTTGTTGATGGACATTACATAAATTTTTATTTAAAATTATCATTTGACTGATGACCTCATGTTAATTTGATTTGAATCTCTTAGCTGGAGCACAAGAAAAAGGCAGATGGCTAGATCTGAAAGAAAATACTTATCACCATAAACAATCCCAATTTTATATTTGAAAGCATGAATATACCATCAGATCAGCAACAATGAATTGTCTTAGTCTTATGAACTTTAGTTGGAGTGTCTCTCATAAGGCTATGGAAATTATTGGGGCCTCTGATTAATGAACAAGAGCTGGTTAAAGTTACCAGGTGGCCACTTTCTTATTCATCAATTGAAGTCCTGTCCAATGTTTCCTCACCCCAAGGGATTTTGTTTAACCAATTCTAGCATCATTTTGACCAGCTGGCAACTTAGGTAAAAGCATGCTTTTTAAATCTATAACCCAAATAAACCTTGATTAAATGATCTGAAAATGCAAAAGAAGAGGAAAAAAAGATTGTTAAGCTCAAATAAAAAGGAACAGCTGCTTACAGAGCAGCCAAATGGGCAAACATGGACAGATGATCTGTACAATATAAACAGACTGGACAAACAGACAACAGATACATAGACTGACAAACATCTTACAAACTCAGAGTATACTCTAATAAAGTTGGCCAATTTGAACTAATAGACTAGTGAAAACATTTTTGTAGATTAATTGAGAGCTCTTGAAATAAGAATAGCAAAAAAGGAACCTAATATACATTTACTCTGAGATAGGTTGGTGAAGGAAAAAGGAACATGAATATGAACTAATCCCTTGGGGCCAGCCTGTTCCTGAAGTGGGAATAGGGACTGAGGCTGAGAAGACTGTGGAGTGGGAGGTGTAGATGGCCACCGAGCAGCCAATACCTAGCAGGCATCTGTGTGCAATTACCAGGTAATCAACCACCATGCAACAGGGAAGCACTAGATGGCGACTGATTACCATGAGACTCACAACTATATGGCTGCTGTTGATCCCATGGTGAGGGACTGCAAGATGGTGGCCATTGACCCTGCAACCCATTGCAATATGGTGGTGCACTGTCATGTGGTGGAGGGTCACAATATGGTGGCTGTCCTCCATGTGAGCTGCAGCAAGATGGCTGCTGAGAACCATGTGGCTTGCTGGAATGCTGGAACACACGAGACAGTGTATGGCAGGCCAGCAGGGAAAATGGCGATGCAGGTGTAGGTGACCAAGAACCATCCAACAGAATAGATGGCTAAGGTGGAGGGGATTGAGAAATTGGAGACTGGGGAGAGAAACTAAGGGAAGGATTAGAGGCCACTGGGGGTGAAGGAGGGGGAGAGGATGGCACAGGGGGCACAGAAACCTCTGGCTGAGAAAGCTGCCAGATTTGGTCTGGAGATACAGGGGAGGAGCCATAAAGACAGGAGCTGCATAATCTAAGGGGACAGGTGGGGAGGAAGGGAGAGTTCCTGGTGGAGCAGAGTGAGCCAAAAGTATTTGAGCCATTACACAAGACAGAGTGAGAGAAGGACACGTCCTCAAAGTGAAAAAGGCCTAAAAATGAAGGGTTTCTGCCAACGTGCCTCCATTGTGACAAAAGTATAAATAAAAGATCAGCTTTTGGGTTTTTATAGCCTTCTTGAGGCCAAGAGCACCAAGGTTATGAACCAGGCACCCCAGAGGTGTGTTTTTTGGGGGAAAGGAAGTAGTCCCCATTAGGGAAATACAAGTGAGCTGAGAGAACAACTTCACTTTGGGATGTAAGAGCTTTGGCTCTCCCCCAAGGAACGTGGAAGCTGTCCCAAATCACACCTATCAAAAAGTTGTCACTGTTTTGAAAGTGTGACATGGGAAGTCCCAACACCCTTTCTCCTTGGCGGTCACCAAAGAGTGCGGGGTGGGGCCCCAGGGAACAAAATAATAGTTCTGCCTCAGGCTGTGCTGCCCAAGGAACATGAAAACTGGTATCTTTGTCCCGGGATGGTAAGGATAGGTTTTCTGATGCAAGCTTGCAAATTTTAGCAACGGAAACAGAAAACCCCACGTGGCAGCTCACCTAGGATGAGTGAGGAAGGTCGCTGTTGCATGCGGATTAGCAGCAGCAAGTAAACAGTCCTGGAGGAAAAAGCAGGCGGTTCATGGCAGGGTAGCTCCAACTGGGAGGGGCTCCAGGAGCTAACGCGCTCTGCCATCCGAGGCTCCAGGCACCATCATGAAAGAGCTTTCTGGTGTAATAGAGACGTAAAAGTACAAAACACACAGGTTCATTGAGATGAGGCCGTGGGAAGGAGCACACAACCATGGCGGCTGCGCTGTCTCCTTCGACCGGAACATGGGGGCGTATGGGACATTTGTGACCTTTGACCGGGGTGGAGCTTAGGGCGGGCACTGATGCCCTGTGAGGAAGCGATCGGGATTCTCTGTGCGTGCAAACGGGGAGGGGAGGTGTAATTAAGGCTGAGGAAGAAGCAGGAAGTGGTAAGCGTTTTCGCTTTGGCCTTCTGCCACGTTAGACCACCACCATTATATGAATAGCCACTTGTACAATTTATTCCAGGACAAAACTCTTTCATTACTATACTTTACTATAGTTTTCATAGGTTTTCAGGAGGGTGTAAAAATCAGACAAATGTGTTCAACCTGCTGTAGTATCTAGAAGGGTCCATTGTGTTTTTTCCACTCTATTGTAAGTATTAGTAGCATAAATATACTTAACATAGTGTTGTAGTCAGTGTTTATAAGAGAAAGTAGATAATACAGAACACATACTTTATAGCATCATTTTATAGTATTCACCCAGAGGGTCGGACACAAAAGAATGGAAAGATCTGTCCACACACTAGAGCCCCAAAGAGTCCAGCTGAGGGCCTGGATCCCATGGCTATATTTGGCACGGGTCCAGCTGGAGGCCTAGAGCCCACAACAATGTCTCATGCAAGTCTGTATCAAGGATCTGCACAGGGAAGGCCCCAAGTTCAGCTGTGGAAGTTAGAAAATCTGTGCCAACAGGATGAAGGGTCTGTGCCAGAGGGCTGAGGAATCTGCACTGGAGACTAAAGTGATGCCTAGGGTAAGGGCCAGAGCTCCCTGCTGCCATCCTCAGTGACAGCGAGGACCCAGGATCCTCCAATGAAAACAGCTGAGTTCTTATCAGGAAAACCAGTGTTACCAGCTTCTCCAGGAGAAGCCGCAGCATGCCGTCTTCCCCTCCAGTTCTGCTTTTCTGCTGTTGGCAGCAGTCCTCAGGTGGGCCTTCTGCACCCAGCACCACGTGGACTCGGTTCAGCTGCGTGTGACAAGTGGCCCATCAGTTGTCAATTCACCACATGTTAAGTCAGTAATCCAGGGACATGTTATAATTATAATAATTATATGAATAACCACTTGTATTAGGTTTTTGTTGTGGTGACAAAAATACCTGACACAATTTAAAGGAGAAAATGGTTAATTTGGCTGATGGTTTCAGAGATTTCAGTCCATGGTCAGATGACTCCAGGGCAGAAACATGGCAGAACAGTAGAGAGCAAAGTTGCTTACTTCGTGGCAGCTGGAAAGAAAATAGAAAAAAAGTGCCTGTGAGAGCTATACCTCCCAAATCATAGCCCCTGACACATCTTTTGCAACTGGACTCATCTCCTAACATCACATTCAGCTGTGAACATCAGTGTATTAACGCACTGTTGAGAATAGCACCCACGATCCAATCAGCTCTCCAAGAGTCAAGTGGACAAAGTCAGTCCAGTCAGGTTGGCAAGGCTAACTGGCACACCACTTAATCAACTAACAATGATATCAGACAAAACAATGACGTAGTAATCAGAGTTCTGGTTTTTAAAAGGAAAAAAATTTATTGAAAAAAGAGAGAGGACAAAAAAGGAATTTAAATTTATTATGGATGATGATGAAAGTTCCACCTTATTTGTAGAACTAATATAAGAGCAGACTACAGAAACCTATTATCGATTCACAGATGGAGAATAATTTGCTATTTACTATCCATG